>PYAF01001757.1:2717607-2745057 GCA_007407185.1 Glycine tomentella
ATTAAATACATTTACTTTAATAATAATAGATTTTGTTTATTTGTAGGAGTTTGAGTAACTTGTATGAAGCAAGGGATCTAATTCAATTAGCTTAATATAATGTGTGTAAATTATTCTATACTTTTGATTTCTAAGAATAATATACTATAAATTTACATAATAATAAAGACTGCCTTCATATTGTGTTGCTAACATTAATTTCCCTCCATCTAATTCAGTCAAAAGTAAATAAGCAGCCGTTTTTTTTTTTTTTTTTTTTTTCAGCAAATAGTCATCTGTGTTTATTAAAAAATTTTACAAAAAATCTTATTCTAATTACTTGAACCTAAATAAGTTACATAGCTTGGACTATCTTTAGTAATACTAGTAGTTTGTAACTGCACTATTATAACATGCTATTTCTGAACCATTATATATACGAGAGGCATAAACATGTAGAGAGTCACCGCCTCCCAGGTGTTGATTCTTTGCTGTAGTCTGTTCCCAATATCAGTATTTTATTGGTTTTTTCACTATTGTCCCTCCTTTCTCACCACTCTAATAAGCCCTTCTTCTCACAGTGGTACTGCACTTTCTGATAGAAACTCAACTCCCAATTCCACTCCTACATATATATTCTTCTTTTCCTTCCCCATCCCTCTGCACCCATCTGCTATTTTTCTCAGTTTTTTCAGTTACCCTTTAAATACTTGTCCATCATTTTTCCCTTTCCCCCCTCACTCACTCTCTGATCATTTTAACTTCATTACTCCTCCCACCTCCCCCCCTTTTTTCCTTGAGTAAGGAGAAACCCATAAATGGAGCAGTTAAAGCCGGAGGAGGAGCAGATGGACATGATGACGATGATGTTGCAGCACCTCCCTCAATTCTCTGAACCATACACTCACTCCATGGAAGGATTTCATCCCCCAGAAGATCACTTCTATGGCAACAACACTATGCCACTAGCAGATTTAATTGATAAAAATAACCCTCACAGTTCCATGCCTTGGTCCTCCTCATACTCATTCACACACTTACCATCATCCACAATCTCTTTCTCCAATAATAACCCAATAATGCTTCAAGAACAACAACAGCAACAACAACAACAACAACAAAGCCCGAGTGAAACATACGAGGATGCAAATGCAAACCCTTACGGAGGTGAGAAGCGGAGCTCGATGGCGGCGATGAGGGAGATGATATTCAGAATGGCAGCGATGCAGCCGATACACATAGACCCGGAGTCGGTGAAGCCGCCGAAGCGGAGGAACGTGAAGATTTCGAAGGATCCACAGAGCGTGGCGGCGCGGCACCGCAGAGAGAGGATAAGCGAGAGGATAAGGATACTTCAGAGACTGGTCCCCGGAGGGACTAAGATGGACACTGCTTCCATGTTGGACGAGGCCATTCACTACGTCAAGTTTCTCAAAACGCAGGTTCAGTCACTTCAACGCGCTTCCTCCGCTAACAACAATATTAGGACACTTGGTACTAGTACTGTTAACGCAACAGGGATAGGGTTCCCTGTTGCTATGTCTACCACTTCCAATTCCACCCCTTATTTTCCTCTGCCTAAACCTTACCAAGCTCGCCACATGGAGAATATGCACGATAGATATGATTAAGGTTGTTTAGTGTGTACAACTAGCTAGTTAATCAATTCGTTATATTTTAAGCTTTAGCCTCTAAGATTATATATATATATATATATATATATATATATATATATATATATATATATATTGGTAACAATTATATGTATGCTGTCCATCATGGCATGGCATGGCTGGTTGGCTCATCTCAATTCAGGCTTCTACTTTGAAATTAAATCCAGTTGTGTTAATTAACTTGCTATCAATAATAAAATTAATTATTGCAAGAAATTCCAATTTTTCCCCAAATGCGATGCTAATATACTTCATTATGATCGGTTTAATACTGGAGATTTGAATAGTTTGCATAAAATTCTAAGTTCTAATTAGCTTGTTGTCGTAGTTGTACACAAACGAGAGAAATATGGAATTCTAATATCTCTCCTCCTTCTTTGTAAGGCGTGGAGTTTTTGTTGTACAATTTCATACTCATCATTTTAAGGGCAATTAATGAAACTTGGCCAAGTTGTTTGTGTTATATATATATATATATATATATATATATATATGTAATAGAAGCGAATAGTGAGTTTTTTTTAATGAAAAATCATGGAAGAAAGAAAATAAAAGAGGATAAAACATATTGATATTGATATTATGTAAATTTAAGGTAATTTGATGACTTCCAGCAAGTTCCAGCCGTCCTCAACCATTCACCAGCTGTCCTCCAAGTTCCAGCTGCACACAAGCTGTCCACCAGCTGGCCACCACCATCCTCCAACGTTCACACCATAACTTCCCCCTATAAATAGAGGTGCAAACCTCACTTGTAAATCATCACTTAGACACACAGAAACACCAAGAGTGAATTCATCCAAGTAGTGAGAGTTCTTAGTGAGTGTTGTGTCAGTGGTCTGAGTTTGAGAGTTTTTGTTTTGAGTTTGTAAATCTCTGTAATTCTATTCTTGTGAGTAATAGAAGTTATTTTTCTCTCAAATTCGTGTGTACCAACACCCAATTGATCCGTTGGCCTCAACATAATTTGCAGAGTTTCCCTAATAGGAATTATATGGGAGCAAATGCGAGACATGGTAGACAAAAAAGACTAAAGACAGAGAAAAGAGGATATAGTATATAATAACTCTCAAACATGTTGATATATTAATTAATTTGAGTTAATGATACGGCGTAATTGAAATTCCACGTGTTATATTTTAATTAGGGAGCAATGGGAAAGAAATTATGTTGTGGTGTTTGGAACACCTGTACGGCCATAATGGAAGGGTAGCTGGTCTGGGTTTACGAGGCTTAAAAAAGTTGAAGACGACAAATGGTGGACACGGTGTAAAAGAGCATGATGCGAGCTGTAAGGTGTAGTCGTGTTAGTGCAAAATAAGTTAGGTGATATTATCAATAATATTTATGGGAGTATATACACAAACAAATTTTATATAATATAATTCTTCACATCAAGAAAAGTTGTTATGAAATTTTGCATCAAGTTTAAAAATATATATTTTGATATTTTGATTTCTTCCAAGAACAACGGGATAGGCCAAGCCAAATTGGCAGCGAAAGTGTGAATGTGAGGTGTCTCTGCGCTGTTGAGTGCAGATAGTTGTGTGTGAGGTAGCATAATAGCAATAACATTAGCAGCAATGCAAGTAGAAGAAAGAAAAGAAAAGGAGAGAAAAGAGCACAGCACGGGGATAGAGGAGGAAAGTATGCATGAGAAATCCACGTGATTATCTGACAGGATTGCGGTGGTTGCGTTTACGATCGGGCACGGTGATGACCTCCTTCCACGTCAGCAACTGACATGTGATTTCCATCTGCTTGCTCATCCGTTTCATCTCACTTGGTTCTCCATGTCGGATAATATTCAATACTTATTTGCCCAAACAATGTAATTCATACACTAGTAATACATTCTGAATTGATCCAAACATTATTACAGGATTTAGATGTCTGTTGCTTTTCAAACTCCCCTATTTTCAATATTGAATAAATAAATAAAACCACAACTTGGCATGACAAATCACTTATGTTGGTTTTTAAATTCAATTAACTACTATGATATGGCTGGAGGTCGTTTATGCTTGTGACTTAGGATCCTCAGAAGAAAATGCTTAATTCATGTTTTAATTAACCTTTATCACTTTATTAGTAATACCAGAATAGTTTCTTCCTTCATAATAACCGTAATAGTAACTTGAACTTTTGCTAGTATTTTTTGTCACTATAGCTCTGAGTATTTAACTTGAACTTCAATTTTAGTCTTGTGAAATCATTCTTTTCACTTTTCTTCTTTAAGAATTTTAGGAAATTAAGGAATGTTGTCAAAAAAGCTTCAACAAGAAACCACACACACACACAACACATACGGTAACCTAGACAAATTACAAGCAATGCCAACATAGCCAAGTGTGAGGCTACATCAAAAAACAAAACCTAGTCTAAGCCTAAATCCACATCTAACACAACAACCAATAGCTTTAATAGATTGTGTTAGTAATAACAACCATAATTTTAAAATCAGAGTAAAAACCCAACACAAGCTTAATAAGTGTACGTACCTACATCTTCGGGAGTAAAACGATTATTTCTATTATTATTTAACAAATAAGATTACATCATTTCATAAAAAATAAAATACAATACAGATTTACAATATCACCTCTATACGTACTGCGGGAAACTTCACACTCAACCCACCTCATAACCAACAATAGCTTGTCCTAGCCCAAGAATATAAGCCATGCATGCATAGCATATTGTTATCTTCATCGACTCTCATTGTATTAGACAAAATGTTACTGGCTAGCATCCTCTGTATAGGAATCAAAGATGAGCTAGATTTCTTGGTACGAAGCCTCTATAGCCTCTTCTGAACAATGATATTCCGCCTTAATGTAACGACAGGATAATTTTACTTTAAAGTCAAAGTATAATCTTCTATCTTCAAGTGTTTCTCATGCATCTTGCAGTTGATTGTTTCTTCCTTCCAGTCCATGTATATATGTGGTTATGGGGTTAATTAAAATGCTTTAGGCCGAGATAGCCCAGCATGCAGACTAGGCCTAAGGTAATTTTAAATGTCTTTTAAGGTCTTAAGTTTAAATTTTGCTTATAGAAAAAATCCTTTCAACAAAGTTAATCTCAGCATATTATAGAAATTTTTTACTCAAAAAAATTGTCTCGCCAACAAGATACTCAGTTCTGCGTGAATTTCAGGCAATTAATAAAATTAAATAGTATGCATATTGCTACGTTGCTAGCTAGAAATACGGTGGTATGGACTATATATATATATATATATATATATATATATATATATATATATATATATATATATCAGCAGCAGCAGAAGTTGAAGAAATATAGTAATTAAGAAAGATATCAGAATAGGCATGTGCTTGTCTTGTCGCGACGCCAACATCCCTCATCTTGTATACTTTAATTGGTTCACTTGAGGGGAGGCCAAGTTGTCTGTAATTTGCCCCTCACTCAGATTAAGATATCTCCTCAATTAAATATCCAAAATCTCACGTGAAATAAACTAAAATATCTCTCTGTAGTCTGTTGGATTGTATATTTTGTATAGAACTCGCGGTTAGAATTTTCGTGCTGTCATTTATTTACATCTCCGTCAATAAATTTATTTGCTTATAAAAAAATCCAAAATAATCATACATCCCGATTAAACGTGTACTTGAATTATTTTATCCATAACTAAATTCGCTTTCCAAACATATATACTTTTATTTCGCCGATGATCGTTATATTAATTGTCCTTATACGGTTTGTCTCTTCACTTCAGTTAAATCTTTGTAATTTTTTTATAGTTTTTCCCCTCTACTGATAGTATATATTAACGAGTGGAGAGGATATGACCAAACCGAAAGTGAATGATCGATATACGAACAAAAATTGTGTATAAAATAAAGTTATTGGTGGGTAGGATTGGATTCTGTAGCATATCTTGGAGATAAGAACTTGACACATTGACACAATCTAATCTTTTGGTTCAATGTTCATTCTTGCATCGTCTCGTCGGATATGTGATATAAATGTGTTCTCTAGACCCAAAACATTTATCCAATTTCTTTCTCTAGATTGAAGAATTCAATGTTCGCCAACAGCTTTAAGCTCTGAAGGAAAATTTGATGTGTAGTGAAAAGAAACAGCACATATAACATGTTCACGTCTTTAATTAGATAGGTGTTGACATCATCAAATGAAACGAGAACAATATGTAACAAAATAATAATAAATCTGTGCAGTACTTTTGTAGTCTTGTTCTATTTCTCTAGCTTTCCAAAAAGAATAAAAAAAAATAGAATATAAAAAGACATTATTTTAGATAAATAAAAAGTGGAAAAATCATTCTGCGTTTGAATGAGTGAAAGAGTCGGTGAAAATAAATAAAAGCCTATACTAATTAAAAAAATTAATTTAACTAAAAAATTAGAATCTTTTACTAAATTATTTTTTCTTAACCTAAAATTATTTTTTATTTTTTATGATGTAAATAATTGCTTAAGTGAAAACATTAAATCCAATAAATATTTTTCTCCTATTTATGGCAACTTACGGAGAAATGTTTTTTACATTTGGGACCCATGGGAAAAATTATTTTTATTTCTTCTCTCCAATAAAACAATACAAAATTATATTTGCACCTTATATCTCTCTCCTCTCCATTTCTTTATTCTCTATTTCTAGCAAAAAAATGTTGGATAAATGTACCTAATTTGAGCTTCACTTTATCTTGATTTATTTTATATATAATTTAAGAAATAGAATTAATATTTATTTATATTAAAATTAGTTTTAATATTATATAAGTCAACTACTATTTTAATTGTCATCTTCTCTTCGTTGACTTTTGTCGCGATTACTATCAGATGATAAGATAAGTGGTCCTCCATTAATTGCATCCATTTCAACAACTAAAAAATGTAATTGATAATTCAATATAACGAAGTGTGTGGATAAATAACTTAGCTAGATAAGTAGGAGTATTTCTTTAATCAGTAAAAGTAGTACTTAAATAGTAAGATTTTTTTAGTATGGAATTTATCGAAATAAATTACAGAATTTATTTAAAAATTTATAAATCATTTTCGTAAGTTTAACCAAAATTAAATATATTAAAAAAATGGCATATACTAACAATTAGATGTTGAAATCACCTCCATTAGTATAGTTTTTGTTTGATAGAAATTAAACTAGTAATACAATTATAATCTACAATGAATTCTTTGGATTTTTGTTTTAGAACATTAGGATTTAAAACCGACTAACTATGCTGGTGTTCTATTTATCTATATTCAAAGAATAAGATATTTACTAACAATTATTACAATTATTGATAAGTGGTAGTGAAATGTGTTTTTTAATCAAACGGTTCAAGACTTAAATCTTGATTTTAGACATAAAATAAATTATGTTGAAAAAAAATATTTATTTTATGTGCGTTCGTAATTTCTGACCAAGATATAACTTTAACTGTTCAAATAAGAATTAAGGTGAAATATAGTCATAAACAATAAATCTCTTTATGATAAATAAATTCATTTTGCATTAACAAATATTAGTCATTATTTTTTACATAATAGTATAAGACTTCAATGCATTTATGTTTAAAATAATTTAGTTAACATTCACCCATTCTATGACCTAATAAATTAAAAAACATCCATAATTTCGGACCTTAAGAAAAAAAATATTAAACATCTTAAGGAGAATGCTATCCATGGTTATAAAATTATAAGTAATTTTTTTAAAAATTAACATTTAATTTTACTATTACTAATACGATTTTAGCCCCTTAAAAAACGATTTTAGCGTGATTTTTATTAAAGAAAAATATTTAATTCATTTATTACCGCCTTTAAGACACTGTTAAATAGACCATATCTTAATGGTTTAGTAGAATCTGGAAGTCTTAGGAGTTAGGGCTACATGGTTGGCTCATGACCGTTGCCAGCGACAATTGCCAAATTACGACACGTTATGATCAACATCTTCCAACCATGACACTTGGTTTTATATAAAAACAAAAATTTTGTATAAGGAATTTCAACATCATAATTTCATTTGACAGTTTTAAATTAATTTTATCAAAATTCTTATTGACTCAAAGACACATCTAGTTTAACACCAAATGCTTTTTTTATTTGTCTTCCAAAACTCATCATACCAATGGCGCCCCGAATTATCTGGTTCATGGCTTCATGCACCCTTCCCGATTAACACAGTAGCTCGAGAAAAAATAGCAGAATTTGGGTAGCACAGATGGAAACTAGTACCAGAGAAGCAAAGTTATGATCCGTTTGTTGACAGAAAAAAATGTATGAAATGAAAGGGAAAAAATGAAGCGTGAGAGCAAATTTTAAGAACGAAAAGATATTGTGGTTGCTTTTGTTGTTCTACTATATAGGTAAGATTATATTTGAAGTTTTGAACAGCACACAATCATGTAGGGAGGAGAAAAAAAATACAAAAAAGATCTTATTTCTAAAAATTGGCCTACTTACATATACTTTTACCCATAGAATCCCAACTTCCGAGGAAGACCGAACATGGGCCTTAGATTTTATGATATCTGAGACTTTCAAAGAAGGTGCCATGGATTGCAAAACGCGACAACACCTATTTTGTCAACTGTTGTGCCCCTTTCATCATTAACATGTGGCCCATTTGAATCCTTGTCGGAAACCTGGTCGAGGATGTAAAAAGTCTTGTATCAAAATGCATAAGAATGAACAAGGAAGTCATTCGTACAAAATTTTCTAGACAAGTAGCAAAGGAAATAATAAGCTTGAGCCTATCAAAACTAGGGGGAAAAAGGAGGTTAAATGTTAGAGAATGAAGCAAGAGCGTCCAACCAGCCAAACCTTTTCATTTATCAGCAATCTCAAGTACATTGATGAAAATCCGAAGTTTTCAAATTTCAAAATAGTTGACTGGGAGAGCATGTTGCTTTATGAACTTTCAAACCCAAATTCAAGACTTACAAAAGAGGTGATTTCTAAAATAGAACAGGTTTGCAGAGAAACTTACCCACCATCACTCAAACATGAAAGAATGCTTAAAAGGCATGGCAAGTGAAACAACCACTCAAAGAACGCATCTGGCTGGTTCTAAGAAATGATGAAGCCTTGTGTGAAGTTCTTACAACCCGATCGGTTTGGTTGTGTGGAACTGAACTTCTCATTTCCTGAGCTTTTCTCTGAGCCAATCTAAGCTTGTTCATAATCTTATCCATAGAAGATGCTCGCCTCTTTTCCAATTTCATCTGAAATAGAAAAAACAATAATGAATAATGACAATCATGATCCGTTTGTTTCTGCTCCCTCTCTATTCTAATTCTTCTTTATTTTTAATTAAATTGATGTTAATATGATCCAAAATCCAAATAATGTATGATTTGTGAATCATAATAAAAAATAATAAAACTTAAATGAGCACCAAAGATATTGTCAGTACCATACTCCAATCAAAATCGACATTTCATCTCAGTCACCAGTACTTTTGTCTCAGTGACTTATATCAACCGCAATTTTCAAGATGAAATGTTTTGATTAGAGAACAGCATTATAATACTGTACATAAGTTTTGTCTAATAAAAAGGCTTTTTTTGCACATATAAAAAATAGGAGGCATTCTTTAAGACATTCTAACGGACATACAGCTAACTGAGGATAACCAAATGAAACTGAGCGACGGAAAATATTTCAGCAACTCAAAAGAAAGAAGGGTGAATTCCAAAAGCTGAACTCCTAAATCTAAATATTTATCACAAAGGAAGAATAATCCCTATAACTATTATAATGGTTATTTTTCTTCAGATTAAATATTTTTAGCAAATTACTTGTTTGGAATTCTCAAAAATAAAGTAATCACTATTCACTAGAAGTAACCTCTAGTTTCCGTATTGCTGCGTCCGTTTTTGCCTTTTGCAAGTTCTCCCATGCAGAGATTTTGGCTTCCTCACTTTTTGCCCTGGACAAACAAAAATAGCTAGCAATTTAGAAACAATACAAAGATTTCTATGCCAGCAAATTATAAGAGTTTCCTCAGATAAAAACGAACAGATTTAAATGATTTAAACTTTGCAACATCCTTGCTTTAATTGTCTAGTATGGGCAACTTGAATCATAGTAGAACGAAATATTTGACAACTCCAGTACACTTGGCATTTTAATTGAATCATTTCAAGGCTATAGCTAATTTAGTAAATTCATCGCCATAAATTTCACAAACCCCAATTATTTTGCCCTGGCATGAGCCACGAAGGATCGCTTCATATTGTGTAGCTCGTAGCAATTGGATAAGAGTGGAGTGAAAGTGAAATATTTGACTTTACAGAGAAAACTTCAATACTTGATGGCAAATCCTTTATATCATCCCATTAGCTTCAGATTTTCAGTGCAAGTTGTCCTGAATCAGTATTTCCTTAGTTTATTAGATAAATTGAACAGAATTGACAAAAGTCAAGGTAGACATACTTTGAGACAGGTTTTGACGTTTCAGAAACGTCCCAAGTTGACGATTGAGTGCTTAGTTTTTCTTTTTTCCAGCTTTCGACTTGTTTTGCGCCTCTGCCATTGAATAGGGCCCTATGTTTCTTGGACCATCTTGTCACGTTAACGTGTTCATGTACCTGCACATCCCCAATATCCACTTTAGAGGAACCAACAGTCCGCAATTCTGTGACAGGCAAGGTTGATGGGATGGAGGCAGAGAAAGAAGGCCCCAAATTAGGAGAGGAGCGTGAGCTACCCTGTGGGCTCATCTGGGTCGCCATGTCCCTCCTTGAAACAGCACGAGACACATTGGTGCCCACATCTTTGAACCCACCAAACTTATCCTCTGAGTTAGAACCAACAAGAAGAATGCAAAATCAGATTCATATGCACAGAAGCATACTTATGGTGACACCGTTATGCATAAAATTGTTTATTACCTCACGTCATTTCAACTATCAACCAATCAATAAAGTCTAAAGAAAATCATTTGTTCCATCCATGTGACCTTATAACAAGGCCAAATGCATAGCCACAGTATGGCTACTTCGCAGAATACAATGAGTTCATTGAAAGTCAGGCCATTTGAGTTTAATTTAATTTTATCCAAGTCAATCCCTTCAGATCACCTTTTCAACGTAATCTTTCACTATCAATCAAATTTTGCACAAATGAGGAGGGGTTGTTTGAAAGAGCTCTCCAAAAACTTTTTAGAATTTATGAAAATAGCTAATGACTCTCAAACTCCTTTTAAGCTTATTTCAATTTGCAACTAACTTTTAAATTTATTCCATTTAAGTTTTATTGTAAAATATATAGCATAAGTAATAAAACCAAACACTTCTTAAGTTCATATAAGAACCCTGGAGGGGCATGGATGATGACTGACTCTGTATCTTAGAGCATCCATGGACACTCGCTGAGCGTTCCATGCAAGGTTCTGTTCTCGCGGAAAGAGCTCCACCATGGCCACCGGAGCAGATTGTTATTCCATCACCTGAAAATGGAGAACCTGCCATAAAACTCCCCCCATTCCCCACTTCAAACACTGGTGCAGCCGGCGAATACATAGAATGATATGCAACACCAGGGGGTCCAAGAGGACCGCTCTTGGACTTTGGCCTCCTATGGGGTGCATGAAGCGAGGCCCTCCCCGTGCCATCTCCTGAAACAGGGCTGAGAATCCACCTCTCAGCATCTTCCCACTTGGACGGCAATGCCTTCCCATTGTTGAACGGCAAAACGTGCTTCCGGGTAGCACTTGCATGCAATGGAACTCGCTCCGAGCTCCATCCCTTGTGCATTGCAACTCGATAATTGGGCGTACCAGGACTAGGGAAAGTGGCAGTGCCAGACCTTCGAGAATCAATGGAACTCTTTTTCACAGTCTGAAGGCGCGGCGAAGATCCAGAGGCATTGTTCAGATCCAGAGAAGCAGCCTTCTTCAACAAGGCTTCAGATCTTGATATCCTGTCTTGACATTCTTAGTGGACAACGAGAAAAAGCGATAATTACCAGGGATTATTAAAAAAAAAAAAAAAGCCGTTAAAAAAACGGGAGCAAGACCTTTCAGGGGTACCTTTGAGGGCTAAAGAGAAAGAGTTTCTGGCAGAATCCAACTCCACGGGTTCTCGAATATCAGCATCGCTGTCTTCGTCTTGAACTGCAATTTGGATACGCTACAGAGCGTCAATTTCTTCTGAAATCAAAAGCCCTCGGGCGTGTTTACCCAACGAAACAAAAAAATTAGATGGTGTGTAGTGTAGGTGTACCTTTAGCCTTTTTCTCTCTCTTTCTCCCTAAACGACTGTGCTTCTTCTTGTTGCGTACTGCTGACTCGTTTGGTTTTGGAGCTGGACCACTCCAGATATCGGTGTGAGCAAAATCACCCTCACGACCTGCCAAATGCTGCTGCTGCAAAAATTTCCACAACAATGGACCAACCTCAAATCTTTTTCAACCTTAGATTCGACCTTTCAGCCTCACATCATTACACTCAAAAACCTAACCTCATTATTCCTAAACAGTACACCAACAACAAGTACTCCTACTCCATTCTCTCACCATTATTATTATTATTATTATGCACAACACCAGCGCACTACACAAAAAAACTCAATAATTTGCACTAATCATATATATACGGTAGTCGGTAGAGAGTAGAGTACTAACCAGCGAGATTTCGGAGACGAAAGAGTCGTGGTCGTGAGAATAAGATGCGAAGGAGCATCGATCAACGGTAGCGGACGCAGAGGAGAAGAGGCTCAAGTTCGAATCGAGGGTGAAAACCACAGAGTCGGGGCTGCTATCGCGCGCTCTCGGCCCTAGTCTCCACAAGCTTCGTTCCTGAAACCCTAACTCCGCCATTGTCGAACTACTAACTTAGCATTGGCTTTGGCTCGCTCGCATTCACATTAATCACACTCACGAGATTCGGTTTCGTCATTAGCAAAAAGAGCGTGGCAAATACATTAACAATATTAATATGGCGGTTTTATCTATTATTATCACTTTTTGCATAATGCTAAGCAAAGCAACCATTTCTGTTGGAGGGCTATGCTACACTAACACGAGAGAGTAAGGACCATGGAAAAGGACAAGTACGGCTTTCTAGCCAAGAAAAAAAGTCTTGTGCCTACTACTACTACTATTTGCTTGTGATAGTTTCCCTATTATCTTGTTTTATGGATAATTTTAAAAATGGAAATAAAGAAAAACTAGTTGATACCTTGACCGTGGATTTGGTTGGTTGCGAAATAATCATGGTCATTCATAGGAGTCGTTGGCTGGAATTGCTAGCAAAGAACAAGTACCGTCCCGCCAAATTTGAGTTCCCGCTCTCACATTGTTTTTTCTCATTTATTTAAAAACAAAAATTCCTCTCAACGTACATAAATTATTATGTGATCCCCACCATCATGATTTTTTAGCAATATCTATCTAATTCATAAAATGAAATCTTCAGTTATAGTATGTCACCAGAAAATTAATCAGAATTAAAAACGAGTAATGGTCTGAAATTATTAATAATGCGACATGCTTGTATTGTATACAGGAACTAGATGTGTGGGAGTGGCACATGTGATGAGCGAGTCCCACTCTCTGACCTTTTATATTGTTTTTGATAAAATTGAATGCAGCTTTGTCATATTTGTAATCTTTTTGCATGAAAATGCATATGGCTAGATCTCATCTCGGTGTTAAGCAATTTTCCATCCGGCAGGAAAAAGCTGGTCCCGGTAAATAATAATAATAATATTGATATGCATCAAATCATGCTTTTACAAATATTTACCGGAAAAAAATCCTTCCACGGACAAAATTAAGAGATCCAATTCCAACTGTCGGTGCATGGCTGACCGGAAATTTTGGGACCTTTAAGATCAGAAAGAACATAGTGAATGACGTATAAGCTCCGCGTAAGCGCGTCAGAGGTGTAGCATTTCTTTCAAGTACGTTATTATTACTTATTACTATTTTTCTCCTTATTTAATTCACGTCCTTTTTAAAAAATGAGTAATTTATTTAATCATATTAAATCTATAAATTATTTATATTATTTTTTTAAATTATATTTTCTTATTTCTTTAATTGTTTTTCATTAATGTTTTGGAGAAAAAAATATGTAAAAAATTAATATATCTAAAAATTAGATAAATATTTTATAAAAAAAGATAAATAAATTTTTGAAAATGATTTTATAATTTAAGACGGAAGGAATTAGGAATAGTATCTAACCAGATACGAGTAAAGAGTAAAAAAAAACGAGTAAGAAGTAATATAATTTCATTAATATAGTTTGTCTATTTTAAATAATAATATAAATATAAATAGAATCAAATGTAAAGTATAATTTATCTGGAAATTATTGTAAAGATAGCTATAATAAAAAAACAACAAATTTACATTCCATATCTCATATCATAAGTCATAAGTATTGATTAATTAAAAATAAACACAAAAAATTGGGAGAAAATACAAAAAAAAAAACTTAAATTTAACTATTAAAATATCATTTTCTTGGAAAAAAAAGGCATATAACTAATATCGAATATCTAACATATGTTTAGCCATACTTTAAGTTCCATTTAATCTTATAAGACTTATACTTTACTGTAATTACTTTATAAGAAATCTTCATGGAGCAGCTTTGTCTCCACACAAGTCAGTCAAAGCGGAAGAGGTCATGGCTTACTTTGACCATAACGCAATCAAGGGTATTGATAGGACAATTGAAATGCAAGTTGCCATTTTAATTTTATTTCAGTTGATAATTTATAAAATTTCAATAATGGGGTGAAAAGACGAAATAAATAAGTTTCAACCTCACTTGTACAATTGAGCTTTTTCTTTAAGTTGATCCTTGATATTTTATTGATGATGATCGATATTGACACTCTTATTACTTTAATTCCCGAAATTGATAACATTAGCTCTATGGAGCATTTTCAATCAAATGCTTATGCAACATGGTTTCTAACAAAGTCACAAATCACAAGACGACGGTGACTAAAATTCTTGCTACTTGCCTTCGATCTATTATGGAAGAACTTATAGGTCTTTTGTTAGGGTTGTTTTGTCCCTATCAACACTATTTTGTACCTATTAACACACATACATGTATTTTCCACAAATTACCCACTAGTTATAATTTAGTTTGTGTTTGGTAAAGATGATATTGTGAGAAGTGAAAGTAAAAAACGATTAAAACAAATAAAAGTTGAAAAGTATTTGCGACGGGTAGAGATGAAAATAATCGTCTACTATGTAATTTGTACTCCAAATTTGATACGAAAAAAGAATGAAAGCAACTTTAGAGAGAGCGGGACATCAAAAAATTGTCAGACTAATCATCTTCGTGTCTCTTCCTAAATTGTCGTGTCCAGATTATACAATTATCAATTGAAATTGTGCATTTGCATACTCGATCGATTATATTGACCTCTCTCCCATTTTTTATTTATTCAGATCCCTCCCTAATTCTTTTTATATAATAATAATAATAATAAATATTTTTCTTTTCTTTTCTTACCAACTAAACAACTTTAATTCAAATATTTCTTCTCTTTTCTACTCCATTTCATTTCAAAAGAACAATTTTACTTTCCACCATCTTTTTATTCTATTTCACTTCTTTTCATTCATTTTATTTTTTCACAATTTCATTTCTTTTCTTTTCTCACAAACAAACATAATATTAAGCTTCATTATAGTTTTCATTCCTAAATTTAGTAGTTTATATTAAGTAAAAGGTCTATAAGACCATACTATGATGAGAAAACTCTTTCCAAATAGTTTTTTAATTTTCATGAAAATATTAAATTAAGGCAATGATATAAAGTCATTTGGAATTGTTTTAAGTAGTAGTTTGCAAAATATCATGCTTTTTTGCAATCATTTGTAATTTTTGTACACAGTACAGTAGACTGTTTTATTTTTTAATTATTTTATGTATACATATAAATACATGTAAAAATGCTTTTTTTTTTCTTTAATAATCTCAACATTTGGAAAAATATAACAAAAGCAAACCTGGGAAGCGGAATAAAAAAGGGGTTTGGTCAAGGTTGTCACAGAGAAGAGAATCAATGGAAGACGGTGAGATTGAAGAGGGATCAATAGGCGGTGTAGAGGAAGATGAACAGTTACCAGAGCCTCACAAGTCGGAGGAATCGCCCTACGAAATGTTGCGCAACAGCAAGGCCTCCGTAGAGAACATTGTCGCCGATATGCTCTCTATTAAAAAAGAGGGTAAACCCAAGCAACTCCTTCGAGATCTCGTTACTCAGATGTTCCTACATTTCGTCACTCTCCGCCAGGTACTCTACTCAATTCTTCCACTCTCCTTCTCTTATTTAGGGTTTGTAACTCTCTCTACTTTTGTTTTTAGGCAAATCGCAGTATTTTGCTGGAGGAAGACCGCGTGAAAACCGAAACGGAGCGTGCCAAGGCGCCGGTGGATTTCACGACGCTGCAGCTTCACAACCTAATGTACGAGAAAAGCCACTACGTTAAGGCGATCAAGGCCTGCAAAGACTTCAAGTCCAAATATCCTGACATTGACCTTGTTCCTGAGGAGGAGTTTTTCCGCGACGCTCCTCAAGATATCCAGGACTCCGTCTTGTCCAACGACGCCGCGCACAATCTCATGCTCAGAAGGCTCAATTTCGAGCTATTCCAGGTGACTATGCAATATTATTCTCTTGCAAAAAATTTAACCTAGGGAGTTTGCCTCACAATTTGCAATTAGGTTAGGCGAGCTCTAACAGAATGGTAAAGTTGTGTCTTTGGTGACTTGTTGGTCATGGTTCGAATCTGCAATATTATTCTCTGGACAATGGGGTACGTAGTTTTTTTTTCTTATTACATTGGCTTCTAGCAAAAGTTTATGCAGTGTCACTAGTGTGCCTCTGCCCTCAATATAAGTTTTGCATTGATAAGCTAGAAGCAAGGTTTTTAAATTGTGGTCGCGGTTTCATAGCAATCCTTGATATTGTGGGAAATTGCGGATAAATGATGCCTCAAAGACCCCCAAAACATTGATGTTGTGTCTGAAACCGTGGTTGCAGACCGATTTTTAAAACCTTTGCTAGAAGTTAATGCTCTTATAGTGAAAAGGGATTGTAGGATAAACACAAGGGAGGCTTTTGTTGCTGCATCTGTGTTTTTGGAGACATGTTTGGATTTGATTCTCATTTTATTTGGAAGCGTGTATGTTGTGCTTACCTGTTAAATGAGTGTTGTCATATCAATTTTGTGAATCTTTTAAATAAGCATCTTGTGTCATAAGATACGCTAAGTAACCTGTAAACAAGTTCTTCCAAACACATCCTAAAAATGAAATAGAGATGAAACAAATAAAGCAGAAAGAAATGGGAATGGTAGAAGGATAAAAGAAATAGAGTGAAAAAAGTACATTGGTTGGCTGAAAAGAAATAAGAAGAAAGTGTTAAAGAAATTTCTCTCTGCATGTTTGGATGAGTGGAAGAGTAAGTAGAAATAAATAATTAAATCAAATAAAAAACGTTTTTAATAATATTTTATTTTTTTCTTAGCATCAAATGATTTATATTTTTAATGTTATAAAAAATAAACAAAAAAAAAACAAATAAAAATCATGCTTCCTCTTAATTTCACCACAACTTAAGGGCGAAGTGTTTTTACATATAGCACCACAATTAAAATTACGTCCTTCCTTTTTTCCTCTCAAGCAAACAATGAAAGTTTTGGTATTTGTATCCTATTGCCTTCCTCTCCATTTTCTTCTCTATTTTCACTCATGACTCATCTGAACATAGGGTTAGATTTGGAAAATTCTTTCACAGGTTCATTTATCTATTATTATTGCTTGAATAACCTGCCTTATTTGAATTTTGTTGCAAATAGCACAAGATATGCTTACAATTATTATTTGCAATTTTGTATCAGCGCAAAGAACTTTGCAAACTTCATGAGAAATTGGAACAACAAAAGAAAATCCTTTTGGAGACTATTGCAAACCGAAAGAAGTTCCTGACCAGTCTCCCTTCACATCTAAAGTCTCTTAAGAAAGCCTCCTTGCCTGTACAAAACCAGCTAGGGCTTCATCATACAAAGAGATTAAAGCAGCATCATTCAGCAGAGTTGCTTCCTCCAGCTCTTTATGTGATTTACTCACAGCTGTTGGCTCAAAAGGAGGCCTTTGGAGAACCCATTGATCTGGAGATTATAGGAAGCCTGAAGGATGCTCAAGCTTTTGCTCGTCAACAAGCTCACAAGGACACTGGTAATTTAAACCAATGGTAGATTGATAGATTTTGAAATTTGTTGTTTGTTTTAATACTAACGTATAACTCGGGATAAAAGTAAAGTAAAGGAATTTTATTACCAGTATTGAAGTACTGCCATCTGTCATGTTTATTAATAGTCTTCGGTTCATGTTTCTTTGGCATGTGACTGACATGGATTTTGAATATCTATACCAAGTTCAAATTAATTTCTGTTATTTTCTCTATACCAGAATGGTAATTAAGGATTCACTACGATGTTTAATTACTCAGACATTTCCACTACCGTGGAGAGTTCCAAATTGGAAGATGATGCTCCTGATGAAGAAGAAGATGGTCAGAGACGGAGAAAAAGGCCAAGGAGGGTTCAGGCCAAGGATAGCCTTGACCATGGGGGAATATATCAAGTTCACCCACTAAAAATCATTATCCATGTGTACGAAGATGAGGCTTCTGGTCCTAAATCTGCAAAACACATTACACTAATGTTCGAGTACTTGGTGAAGTTGAATGTTGTATGTGTTGGAATAGAAGGATCTAATGATGGTCCAGAGAATGACATCTTATGCAATTTATTCCCTAATGATACGGGACTTGAGCTTCCTCACCAGGTTTTGGTGTCTTCTTTACACAGTTATTGGCCTTTTTTTTTTTCTCCATGTCATTTGTCTATTATCTAATTTATTATTTATACGCCATTTATTTCTATTTGAATGGTGTTGCAGTCAGCCAAACTCTTTGTTCAAGATGCTATGACATTCAATACTCAAAGAGCTTCACGTCCTTACAAATGGGCTCAGCATCTGGCAGGGATTGATTTCTTGCCTGAGATGTCTCCCTTGCTTCTTACTGACAACAGTGGAGCAGCCAAGAATGAAAATGTTATATCTGGTCTTTCACTATATCGCCAGCAGAACCGAGTACCGACAGTTCTGCAGAAAATTCGTGCAAGAAGAAAAGCTCAATTGGCCCTTCTGTGAGTCACTGTTTTAGTATGTTTGCAGTTTTAAAATGTGAAGGGCCTTTCTTGATATTAAAATATTCAATGAAAAAAAAAAAAAACATAATTTCATCAACTGAAAATTTGCTAGTGGGCCTTGCTTTGGTTGTGTTGTTATTGCATCATAGTATTGTTTCTTTGTTTGCCTCCCATTGAGAATTCTGATTGTACATATCGTGAATTTAGTAAACTTGCATTCTATTTTCGAGAATCTCTTGTTATCTTGCTTACCAATGTGGTTGACCACACTTGAGTTCAGATTTGTTGAGTTCTTTCACTGGCTTACAGGGAACAGCTAGAATCTCTCACTAAGCTAGAGTGGCCTTGTTTGCCCTGCAAAAGTGTTCCATGGGCTTTACACACTCCTTTGTGCAATTTGGACATTTGGTCACCTATAAGACTTCCACCTGTACCTACATCTCCTGCTGTCATAGATAAAGAGCATATTCAGGAACCAATGGATTCTGATGTAATCGAACGATCTGGTGCCACAAAAGCAGAACCAGAGAGTATAACAGAAGATGGGGAGCTTCCAACGTTGCTTCCTAAAGTGTCTAAGCTTGGTCTTTCCGCACAACTGAACTTAATTTCAAAAAGTATCATTCCTCCACTCAATAAAATCAGGTCACAAAGTTTCAAAAAGATTGATGATAGTTCTGATTTCTTGCTGGATACTGAAAGTGATCTTGATGAGCCAGCACAGATTGAACAAGAACATGAAAAATCCAATTATCATGCCAGGAAGTCTGTTTCATGGATGAATTACGGGCTCAAGGAATTTCGCTTAGTTCTTTGCAGAAAAATCAGTGCAGATGAGAGCAATTTGAATTTAGAAGCCAAGGTAAATAAAACTCTCTCCTTTATCTAAGTTGAATTCAGCAATCTATTGGCATTTTCATCTAGACTTTTAATTTTTTACAGATCCAGATCAGTATGGAATATCCTCTAAGGCCTCCCCTTTTTCTATTGAGCATTTGTTATGTATCTTCTGGGGAAAACCATGATGAGACAGGATCGGAGTGGTACAATGAACTTAGGGCAATGGAAGCAGAGGTGAGTAACTGATCACTCAAGATGTTACTGCGGTAAAATTATTAGACTGTATCTTGTGGATATGATTCTTCGAGGAATGGGAATCATGAGATGGTAATACATTTCTATAATTTAGCTTCTTAGAACCACAGGTCACTATATGTTTGTGATAGAAAATTGTGACCCATCTCTGCATCATGCACATGTGACCTATTTACTTGATTTTCTCCTACTCATGGTGCCTATTTGTGCTTCCCTTTCTAAATTGTAGGTCAATCTACAATTACTAAAGATGTTACCTGTCAATCAACAAAATTATGTATTGGCTCATCAAGTGAGTTGTCTTGCTATGTTGTTCGACTATTATTTGGATGAGGCATCCCCATCATCTGAAAGGACAAATTGTACTTCCGTGGTTGATGTTGGCTTATGCAAGCCTGTTACTGGTAGATTCCTGGGTAGATCTTTAAGAGGAAGGGATCGCAGGAAGATGATCTCATGGAAAGACATGAAACTTAATTCCAGCTGTACCTAATAGTGGTAGGTTCCTGTCTGGATCTTCCAGAGGGTAGGATCAAGTTGATCTTATGTGAAGATACCCCTCCAAATTGTCCCAAGCAGTAATGTTCAGCTCTGGAGGTGACAAATGGATGCTATGGAATATGGTATCGCAAGGATAAAGACATTGGACCTCTGTAATATGCATTGAGCCAACCGTGCAACTTCATTGTTCTTGACTTTACAACCAAAAAACTGGCTGGGATACTATGATAGATTTTGAAGAGGTCATTTTTGGTGTTTGAGTGTTTGTTATTATGATTTAATTTCTGGCTAATGCAGCTAGTTGGGTTCCAGTATAGGAGCAGGCATCATGGGTGGAATTTAAGAGTTGAGGTCTCCTGCATAATTGTTGTAGACTTGTAGTATTTTCTTTTATTGGTTATACTTAATTCATTCCATTCTGAATCCGAGATTCCCTAGCAAAGACGAGATAATTTCCTGTCAGCGGAATTTTTTAAATAAAGGACATTATTACAACTAGTAGGTTGTATTGTATGTTACTGCAATACATCTTTTTTGCACTAGGATTTTACTTTTGATTTATTGTCTTAGGAGCTCATAATTTGAGCTTGATTGTACTATACAGCGCAGGGTGATAAATAGGGAGTACGGAAAACGTAATAAAGTTAGGATTAAATTGGTGCATATTAAAGTAAAAGACCAAGCTGACTAATAGTTATTATAGTTAGGAGCGAAATGACAAGTCTTTAATATTAGAGGATAAAATTGATAAATCGTTGACTTTAGAGATTAAAATGACTTAACAGATAACTATTTCAATTTTTTTTATAAATTCAAGATAATAATATCAGAGGTTTTTTTTCTTTTACTTGTTAGGTAAGGTTACTGCCACACAGTACATGTTCGTAACTTCGTATATCTAACTGGAGGAGACTAACCGTATTTTAGGTAACACGGTGATCCAAGAAGCAGCTAATAATTATTTTTTTACGTGATTTTGTTCTGGATCCCTAATGCTGAAGCAAACACCCACTAATTTGGTTTACTTAATTATTTCACCCACCTAGAGAACATGTAAGATACGATCTCCTAGAGAATTGAAAAGGTATCTGACTCGTAAGTCACTGGTCTAAACTACTGTAAATATAGTGCTTATTTTAGACACAATCTCACCGAATCAAATTCAGCGAAAGTGCTATACTGCATAAGAAGATTGTCTAACCAATGATGGCAAGAAATTGGACGTGTGCTGAAACATATTCTCATGGTACTATGATACCCTCCCTAACGTGTCCAAAAGAGAAGTAAAACGTGAAAGTTTTCGAGTGCTAATCTAAAAACTACTACAGCCTCAATCTACAACAGAATACGTTTTTATAATTATGTACATATATCTTAACGCTGCAACCATAGTCCAATCTTCACTCTACCACGGACCAGTTTGTGTTCGTCTTAGGCGTCTTCTCTTCACTTCTCGTTGCAAATTCATCATTTCCTTAACCTGCAACATCACCAAATGCCAGGAACTTCAGTACTAAGGTGACATCAATTTGTAACCCCTTACATGATAAAGTTTGAATCAGTAAGTCCTAGCATATATTATAGTAACAACTAACAACTGCTTTCAAGTATCACAGTTTTTTACAGGAATAACAGAGATACAATCTAATGCATTACATGTTAAATGTTTGAATGTAAGGAAGCAACACAAGTACAAAACAATATTAACAGAAATTTTCAAGCAAAATCCTCCGTATATTGTATCTAGTGCATTGAAGTGGAAGTAGTGGGTTTGAATTTGAAAATCCCGTGTTTTAGCTTCATGTGATTTGGAACGAGTGCAAATAGTCCTAACATAAACACAACGAAGCAGATAAGAAAACATTCATCAAAAAAGAACTTACCAATACGACATGCTAGTTCATAATCACTCTTACCGACTCATCAAAAAGAATTCCAAATTGAGGCCTAAACAGACTAATATGATGAAAAATTAGAATCATGTGATAGTTGGATATCTACTCATCAAAAAGAATTCCAAATTGAGGCCTAAACATACTAATATGATGAAAAATTAGAATCATGTGATTGTTGGATATAGATATCCAACAAGGAATATAAAACACAAATTTACCCACCCCCAAAATATCCGAACTGGAAACACAGGTTAATCCTTTTTATTTGACATAATACATAGAAACTGATCTGCGAACTCGTTTATACGGTTGAAAATGAGCTCAAAAAACATAGAGCATTAACATTGGATTGTTATTGTCTCTTTCTCTTCTGTAGCCTTTCATGTGATACCAATGTAAGATAGATGATTACTTGTTGAACAGGATTTTCAGTTCGGTTACATAATATTACATTAAAACATATTTCTTACTAGGTTTGTAGATAAAATCATCATCAAATCAATTCAACAGCCATCAATGAAGAACAAGACAGAAGAAAAAACATGTCTGGAGAGACAAAGGCTCATGACTACAGAAAAGTGCTACCAATGCCATCCTTACAGAAAATACATTGATAGTCAGATACAAATGAACTTAAAGACTTATTTTAATAATTGATGGCATGGCAAAATTAATGAAAGAACCTAAATTAAGCAGTAGTTCAAAGCAGGTATATCATCATCATATCATCGTTATGCACCAAACCAACCACCTCATTCATCACCACATATTGAACATGACAAACACACCAACTTGTGCTGATTGGCATAGCTTTTGACCAAATATTGTCTTCAGAATGACCTTTTTCAAATCCTCCATTGGTTGGAGTATAATTTTTGTGGGAAAAAATGGCCTTAGTTGAGGATTGACAAATAGTATGTAATTATGTGTGAAAAACTAAACCATGATTCATGATTTATTAACCAATTTTGTCATGAAATGGTGCATAAGGTTACGGTTCTTGATCCTATGAAAAGTAGACACTTGTATATAATTAAGGTCAATGCCAAATACTTAGCAATGACTGATGAAAAATAAAAAGGTGCAAAAGGAATGCTGTATAAGAAAGAAACAAAACAAAAGTCCAACTTACTTGATTTTTCTGAATTTCCATAATTTCTGCCTGCAGTACCCAAATAAATATCGATTAGGGAAATTTTTAATGTGAGTGAACTTAAGCTATAAATTCATGTACATGTGTGTGCCTGCATCTGTATGTCACATGTGGCAGTAGCCAAAATTACCTGTTTTTTCTGAAGTTCTTGGTTCTCCTCTTTTAACTTTGCAACTTCTACTTCTAATTCCATGGTATAAGCCTGGAATAAATGAAAATAAAAATGTTAGACTGAACTTACAGCAGATAACTACATACATTTTACAAAATTTCCACCTGCACTTCCTTCCCACGTCATGCCCCCAGTCCCCACTAAAATCCATTTACAAGGCAAGGTAATATATATTTACTTATGAAATATGCTTCTGTGTATTTTATGATGGTCCAACTGTTAGTGATGTTCCCCAATCAGTTGTTCAATTACCTTGTATAACCTGGATCTTTACAACTTCTCATGACTGTAACTTCTCAAAATCTTTCACCTTTCATCAGTTTAAATCGCTATCATACTATCATTCTGCTGCATAATCTTTCATGGTATACAGCATGTTTACAGAGGATAAAAGCAGAACGTCAATGTCCGAGCAGTATTACTATTAGTAAAGCAATAACATAACGCAAACCGTCATCATTTTTTTTTTTTTTTGAAATGATTGTATATCAATAAACCCTATTAATATAAAATTATGTGGTATATTTTCATGAGAAAAGGTTACAGCAACTCCTCTCTTCCTTCTTTTACTGTGCTACTGGAAGTAAAACCTACAGTCTGCAACAGCAGGCATTCGATTATCTGAGGCCAGTAGATGGAGGTCGCAAGACCAAAGATGAGTTACGAACAAATAGAGTTTCCACTCACTTTGGTAAAAGGAGACTAACTGACTGAGGAAGTATTTGGAAGAGCTTCTATCGAGCTTATTTAGGCTCATCTTATCACTAAGTATTTAAACCGAAAATTAAAGGTGTTTGATTAAGCATGTGAAAGTAGCTTATGACTGTCTTAAAGCTCTTATGTTGGCTGAAACTCATCAAAATAAGCTAATTGAATTAAGCCCTTATGACATGGCCTCTTATATGAAAAGCTTTTAATTAAATTGCTTAGTCAAACATGCCTATATACAAGAAGATAAAAGCAATTGCATCAATCAAACAGTCACTTGATGTTCATATGTTCTAACTAGAGAAGTTAAATTTGTATTCTTCCATCCAAGTAAGTGTTCATTTGAATAAGCAAATGCTAGAAAAGTACGATTGCTAACTTTAGGATAATAGAACAAAAAATCACCTGTTTGCGAGCCCGCGACCTGGCAGCTGACTCTCTATTCTTTATCATCCTTCTCTGCCTTCTCTCAATCACCTTCTCCACAGCTCCCCCCTTCCTTCCTCGCAGTCCACCGTTAAAGACATAAGGAACCGGCGACACAGACGAGGTATCGCCATTGCTCTTCCCAATCCTATCACCGGAGGACATCTGGTTAGCAGCAGGAGAGCCAGTAGCTACATGAACAGACCCAGGTGCCAAACCAACCATACCAATCCCTCCACCTTGCACACTCAAACCCTGATCACCAAGCCCCACAACCCCACCCCTCAACATTCCATGAGGCATCTGAGCAGCTGCATAAGACATAGCACTCTGCTTAGGAAATATCTGCTGCTGCTGCTGCTGCTGTTGCTGATGCTGATGCTGAGACTGTGGACTCTGCATCTGTGGCTGCTGATTGGATGTTCTCACCCCATTAACATTCAAAGGCAAGTTAGCAGAAGGCTGAAGACCCACCAGCGGATCATTGTTCATCCGGTTACCCATCAAACCGGTAGCAGCAGCAACATTGTTCCTCTGCTGAAACCCCAACCCCAAACCACTATTATTCCCAACGCGAGACAGATCTACGAAAACGCTGTCGTTTGGTTTGGTATCTTCTCTAACAACACCAGCTCTGACCAAAAACTCCTCCAACGTTACCTCTCCCAGCGTGGGCTGCCTCTGCGTCCGGGCCAAGTTGGGCCCATCGTGGTCCTTCGAAATGTCCTTCCAAACCTCATCAACGGTCTTCTGGCTTAGGGTCCGCGGCAGCGTCAGCGACCCCTGCCGCTGCAAATGGCTGACGCCGGCGCCGCCGTCATCGGCGGCCACGCCCGCCGACGCCATTGTCTGAACCTCCTCCGCGGTCCAAATGTTCTTCAGCAACTCGTCCATGTTCATGGACCCAAAGTCCTTCCCCGAACCTCCCATGCTGTTCATGAACTCGTCGAACGTCAGCGAGTACACCGAGGGCTGCCGCGTCAGCGAGAAGTTCCCCGCCTGTCTCCCTCCACAGCCGTCACCGCCGCCGACGGCCTCGTTTCCAAAGCTCTTGAAATTCATGCCCGGAAATCTGAGCAAGCAAACGCAATCTCAACCTGATCCAAATCCAAATCTCAATCCCTCCACTCCTCCTCAGTTCCAAAACTAACACTAATATCTGATTTTGAATCTTCTACCAAGAAATTCAGAAAACCATAGATTATGCTACAAAGAACAAACTATTTACATCCAAATTAAAATCTAACAAAAAACAAAATAACTAAGTTAAGCTGAGGTTGCAAGAATTGTGTCCTAAACTTACATTTTGTTTTGGTAACCTATTTTATCTATGTAGCGGTTGAACAAGTAAAAAATAATTCAAACCTTGACAGTATTAATACGAAACAATCCTAATAAAAAACATGAGTTGAGTTGAGATCCTCCTAATTGAAATAGTTTGAATTTGAACCCTATTATACTACTAGCCAAGTATACATGGTAAGATGTATTCGTGAGCTAACGCTCCTCCTAGTTAAGACAATTACTGCGTGTGCGTTTTTAGGGGGAAATATATATATATAAAAAAATAAAAGATGGAAATAACTAACGGGAGAATAAGAATTGAAGGAGAAATCTGAAGGGAGGGAGAGGATTTAGTTACCTTAGGAGGGTTTGTTTGGTATTTATTTAGATGTTACTTAGGTTTTCCTGATTTGGTATGATTTTGGTGTCTGATGAGAGTTGAGAGTTGAGAGTTGGTTGGCTGCGTTCCTCCTTCCTCGGTTTCTAAGGGCGTGGTGGATGCGCCAAGTGTCCTAATGTCTGTTCACACTAACAATCCCTTTTCGTTTTCGCTTTTCAACATAGGTACTAAGTACTAACTACATTTACACTAGTATTTTATTTCTTTTATAAGATACTACTTGTTACTGTAGCATGTAAGTCGATTTAAATAAGATATTCCAGTCAATCAAAAATATATATATTTTGGATTAGGTTTAGTAAAGTTTGAATTTTTTTTTAAACCCTAACAGAATTTATTTGATCAATGACAAACTGGATTAGGTCAAGTTAATCGAGTAAAAGAAAACTTGAACATTGTTTTAAACTTTCTAAAAGACTTGTAATAAATATATATATATATATATAATTAAAAAATAACAGGTTAACAAGTTGGATCATTAAGTTTTCAAATTTAAAATTGAAAAGTCATTACATGAACGAAAAACTGCTAAATTTAAACGATTTAAATAACAACATCAAAATGTAAACCAATATGTTCATATCAAGTCAAATCAATTCACGTTCGTAAGTTACTTAAATAAGTAAACATTCTTCAATTGTTAAATATTTGTTTCCTCCAAAATATTTAGTGAACACTTAAAAAAACTAATCTATAAATGTAAATATTAGATTTCCTCTTTTATAAGAAATTTTTTTTATTCTTCCTCTAAAAAAAACACGTCTCAAAAGTAGAAAATCTTTTTAATGCAATGTCAACTAATTGCGTTTAATTAATATATTTAAAAAATACTACTATTTATTGATTTTTAAGGGTTTTATTAATTCATAGTTTTCTAATAAAATTTCAAATATTATGTTAATCAGATATCATAATAATCTTTTATTTCCATTTTAAAATTTTAGACAATACATTCGATTG
>PYAF01001757.1:2745157-2773528 GCA_007407185.1 Glycine tomentella
ATTAACTTTTAAGACTATCATGTAAATATTATTTATTAAAATTTTAATAAGTTTATAATTTATGATATATTTATTTATTTTAAATAATAATAATAATATAAATTTATTTTCAATCTTTAAAATATATTTCTTGTTTTAAAAAATAAAATATGGAAACAAAAATACGACATACTATTGTGATTCAATTTTTATTTTATTATATAATGTAAGCACTATGCACACGCAGTGACCAAAATTAAAATAGTATGACTGTATGAGATCTTATTAACGAATATTTTAATGACGCTAATTAATAAATATTTTGTCTTAAAAATCATAAAAATACACTAATATCATTGAATGCTATGTTTTCTATGGAAAAAATTAAACAATGATAATAAATCTACTTAAAATATTAATCTAAGTATCTAACAACATTAAAGTGTTTGAATTTTGAAATACACTATTCTCATTATTTCTACTACTAGTTTAATAATCAATTTTAATAAATATACTTTAAAATTAAAAATATTCATTAAAATGGATCTAGAATTTTATTTTAATCGGTATTTCTAAAGCAGTCGTCATGGTTGTCTAAATATTACTATTATTATTAGGGTTTAATAATAAAGTAGTATAATAGTATTATGAGAAAGACATAATAATGGAGGTTGCAGACTGCGACTTGGATACGTGTACCAATGAAAAAGGATTGCGTGTGACGTGACACCCACCAATAGGATTGCGCTTTCTGGGAGAATCTCAGCCGTACACGTTTCTGTTAAAGGTGTGGGTCAGCAATCCCTGCTTTCTTACACTAAACACTGTCCTTCAACCCAAATTCAAAAAATGAAATAAAGTGCGTGACCGTAAGACTTTGTTTGCTATCTCGGAGAAAAAAGAATATCTATCTATCATAAAAGTTGTGAAAGAAACTAGAGGGGGTAAAGTATAAGGAAATTAATTATCATATGATAAAATAAATAATGTTTTGTATTTACTTAATTTTATTATAAAAACAGTTATACATGAAAAAAAATGACAATTTTGTGGAAAAAAGGTATTTTTTTCTTCTTCTTAGTTTTATATCTCACGATTAAAAAACATAAAATAAAAATGTAGATTAGAACTCTAAAAGAATGTATACCCAAAGTTCAAACCTCATCCTTAGTGAAATGAAATCTTACCATTTTTTTTCTATTTTACATTGCTGATAAATTACAGTTCATACGGATTTATTGAGAAATTTTGCATGATAATGCATTGGCTCATAGGAATTGAATGAGAAAATGATTAATAATAACAAATTTTTATGTGATTCGTGTTCTTGAGATTTTCATTCAAAATTGTATGATTTTATTTAATTATTTGAGTTTGTCGGTGAAAAAAAAACTTGAACAAGAAAATATGACAATATTTGGATATAAGATAAGTGGTTTTTCACCTACAAAGACTCAAAATGAGACAAGTTAGTGGATCTAATAATTCTTTCTCGGTGTCTTTATTAATTGTATGATCCATATACTCATTGTGATCATAGTATGTTTTAAGCTTATTTGTTTGTACAATTAGTACATATGTTGCGATCAATTTTTGGTGTCGTTGTCGAGGATCAAGCCGATTTAGCGCGGGATAGGAGAGAATACTCACCACTTTACTGTAACAACGGGTGAAATGAAATCTTACCTATATCTTTTTATTTTCTTCTATTTTATGCTGTATTCCTAATTGATATGCTAATTAGTTTTTATTTCCATCCAAATTTAGTAATGAAAAAAAGAGGGACACTAACAAGCTTTGCAAAAAATGTATTATACTAAATTATATTTCTCTCTTAAGAAAAGTATTAATGTTGAATAAGTGTATGTTTGAGAACATATCATTTAATTTTAAAACAATCATTTTTAAAGTCTCACATAAATTTCTTGATGACAAATTATTATGAATCTAAAAAAATTAAAGAATTTCCTTTAAAAATGGAGGTTACTAAATCATGTTTTACCTCTTTTAACAATTAAGTCTTTTTAATATCTGAAGTTAAAAGTCAAACCCCTTAAGTAATACATTAAAAAAATGCAACTATTTGTTGTCTATACCAAACTTTAAAAATGAAATTATTTTTGAATTCTTTAATTTTTTTTCTTATTACCCTTCAAAGTTCAAAGCATATACGTATATATATATATATATATATATATATATATATATATATGTATGTATGCAAATGTATATTCAACCTATTGTTTGCTTAAAGAGAGAATAAAACCAAAAAGAGAAAAAATTAAAGTTCAAAATAAAGAGGAAAAATCTTTTAGTACTACCAGGACCACCAGGAGTGGGACTAGGAGGGATTAATTGACTCCTTCCAAAAAAAAATTGTCAATTTTTTCATATTTTTTTTAACCAAACAATGAAATAAAAAAATTAAAGCCTTTCTTTCTAATTCAGACAGACAGGATGAGATCCTGCAGCCTGCGAGCCACAAGAGATGTTTATCAGGCAATGCACATCCATATTGGTCCAAATGTCCGCATCTCCGTTTGATGCACGTGAAAGCTTTTTGCAAACAAAAAACAAATCTTTTTCTTCTTTTTTTCAAAGAAAAAAAACATACACACATACAACAAAGAGAGCAAAAGAATTAAAATGACTGACTGTTGAGGGCCACCCTGAAAGTTTGATATTTTACTATTTTAAACAAGCATGAAAGTTTGAAATTTTATTATTTTAATAATTCTATTATTATTATTATTATAAAGTGATTCCTATTATTCTGCTGATTTCCACAAATATATTTTAATAAAGATAAGTTATATCATTAAATAATCAATAACAATAAACAATGATATATTTATATATCATGAGTTCGTCTATTTATTAAATTAATCTTAGAATTGTATTTTTAATATTTTTAAAAATTACATTATTTATAGTAATAATAATGTATTGTCGTCATACCGTTATGTTTGGTGCAGTGTATAGGTGGAACACTTTGAAAATATAAAATAATTAATAATTTCGCCCATCATGTCACGAAGTGTTTATATACAAGACTTTTTTCTTCTTTATTATATTATAGATAAGGGCGATCTACAAATTTTGAAATTCAATAATCATTTTCTTCCGTTCAAATGATTTTTCTTTTATTGGAATGTTTCAAAGCTGAAAATGATATATGAATTCTTTGGGTAATACGTGTCGAATAAGATTTGTCCATTATCTTTGTAGTTAGACTCAGATTCAATCCAAACTCGAGAGTAAAATACAAAATGATTACGAATGGCTAAGTGTCAAATTAAGTGCAACGGTTTTTGGCTCTCTGCATAATAATATATGGTCCACTAAACATTATGTTGCAAATTAATTGGAAGGTATATTTTCATTTCTTTACCCACTCTTAGTACATGCTCATCCCGAACAATCCTGTGTCATTTCTCACGCGTGTCTATTCATCCCTACCCATAGTGGTGAATTGTTTTTTTACATTTCAAACATTATTTGAAAAGAAAAATAAAGCATCTTTATATATAAGAAATATAAAGCATAACCACACATGGTCTGATTTATTCTTAGGGTTTAACTTAATTTAATAATGATGTTTCCTGTTATAAGAAAATGATGTCTCCATTTTTGCTTTCATTGATTAAACAACTAGATGATATTGTGCCTTCTTCAACTTAGCAATAGTTGTGGTGGATTTCTAATTTTGTGCCGCTAGCTGTGCCTAATTCAATTCAATTTAAATATTACTGTAAAAAAACAAAACACGTTATTTAATATAGGTATCGAGGCATTTGACTTTTGAAATTTTTGGTCCCGATTTTAACTTTTGTGTGTGTGTGTGTGTGATACACGAACAGGTAATATTATAATTGTCGTTAAAATTTATAATACCTAGTGATAGAATATAATAACTCGTCACATCAAATTCAAGCGACATTGAGTGATTAACTTAATATTTTTAATGAAAATAAAATATTAATGTCGTGTTTATATGTACAAACGAGCAAAAAATATGTTGAAACAAATTAAATTAAAACAAAACTAAAATAATTTCACTTATATCTTCTCTATAATTAACGCAAGAGTCTATGATACATAATTATCAACACATGCCTGCAAACCTACTTCTTACCTAGAATTAACAACAAGGAGATAAGGATTTCCTGATTCTTGTAGTCAAACAATTAAGCTAAACTAGTTGTCAATAACCTCATTCACGCAAATTTTAATATTTTATATCCATTTCTACGTTAGTCCACTCTCAAATTAAAGAACTGGGTTTTGAGATATTTTTGCTCCACACGTCTGAAAATTTCCAATTCACGACTATTTTCTAAATGTATAAGATCATCCATCAAAATTATTTATCTTCAAATCCTTTGTTTTAAACTCAGTCCACACCACCATCTAAGGCCTAACACAGTCAGTAAATAGTTTCTTTTAAATATGCTATCTACAGTTTAATCCTTGATTGTGTATATGAAAAAAAAAAACATTTTGTTGAAAAATACTATATTCATTTCAAGTGAATTAGTTTTCAGAGACCTTTGCTATAAAAAATTATTGCCATACATGTGGTTGGAGAATAATTAATTAATAAAATGTGCATGCATGTAATTAAATAGAATTTAATTGGACTACACTAGCAAGTAATTGTTACACTATTATTCAATTAAGTATTGTCATGTGATTGTAAATGGTAGATTTTTGTAATAATTATTTTTAAAAAATATTTTAAAATGATTTTTAATAAGTTCATAGTGTGATAATATAATACTACTATATATTATATTAAAAACAAACTCAATTAAGAAACGAATAATCTTAGTTTTCTTGTACTCTTTTTCATGTTCACAATATCGGTTATCCTTATCATGTTTTTTTAAACTCTCTTGAAAACAAGGTATTGACGGGCATAAACTGTTAAATTTTACTGAAAAACCAAACACCCCCATCAACTACAGGCATAAATGAATTACAATAAATGAAGCATCAGACTTTCCATTCTAAATTAGCGGGCCCAAGTCAAAGAGATTTGTGGCCTAAAAAGACCCTAATTAACATGGTGTTAATAATAATACTTAAGTAATTTTAATTTGTACTGATTGGTAACGGCATCAACACGCCAAAAATGTATACATACATATAGCACGAGCACGAGATAGCTAGCGTCGTTTTCAAAGGAAGCTGACTAAAATGGTTCATAGTAGTCTTTATCTTCTCTAAAATAAAATGTGTTAAAATTTGTAAATTAAGAAGTGGATACTTATACTATACATGATGGAGTGGGGTTTGCATTTGCTTCATGGATGGGAATGGGATGAAGAAGCTTTGCAAAAGGACAAGCACCATTGCTAATTCCGCGTAAAAAAGGGTACTAGACATGGCATGCATGCAGTGGGGTTTCTTGTAATTGAGTTGTGGTCTCAAATCAAAACTCCCAGCCAAGTAACTAATCATTTAAACTCAAGACAGAACAAGAAGACTACATGGAATTCTCCTCCCACTACTTTACTCCTTGATGAACAACTTTCCTATGATCCTATGGAAATTTCTTGATCTCTAGGGATTGGTTGAAACATGTGTTAAAAATCTATAAATTGAAATAATAATTTTTTATTCATTTATTTATTCACTTATTTATTCATTCATATTTTATCTTTTAAATGATGTATATTTATACAAATAATGTTAACAACATGAGCGAAATAATAATTCAAACTAAGAAACAATAATTTAAACTTCTTCTTATCTAAACTATTTTAACAATATGATCTTATCTAATATAAATAATAATTCAAATTCAAATTTTATTTTCAACACTTCCACTCAGTGCATGAATATCAATCATGTCTAACTTGTCAATGACTTCTTCAAACACTCCACTCTTCTATAAACGACTTTTGTAACACCTTGTGTGCACCCGATGTATTAATATTATTATTATCAGATTAGCGCTTAATACATTAATTAAAATCTTTTGCAGAAACATAAACGAAAACTATATTTCTTGATTACATTATGTATGGAACTTAGACACAAAGTAACACAAGCCCCTACTGATCCAGAATCTCATAAACATTACCATAAGCAGATAACCAATATCTCAACAGATATAAACAGGAGGAAACATCATTACATAACATAAACTGGTTATGTACATATACAATATTTGACACTCACAGTGTTTATACAAAAGAATAAGCATCAGCGTGCTTTTAATCTCACAGATCCTTCCTCACACAAGGGCATACAAAATCTATACAATACAAAACAAAACATGTGTGCACACACACACATCTTCCCTCTATAGGGGTACAAAGCCATTAAGAATCAAAACCGAGCCTCCCAGCCCTCTTTGCTGTCACACGGCCAAGCAGACACTGTCTCTACTGGGACCTCCCGCCCTAAGACCGCTCATCTATGCCAGAAGAGTCACCTGAAATAACATAAGTCCCACACGGGGTGAGATATACATCTCAGTAAGCTCAGGGTCCTTGGAGGCATCTCCTCCACCCTGGCTCACTTTCCATGACCCACGTCATCAAGCATCACAAACATACTGGCAAGTCATCTTGCTCTATGTACGGTGTATCATCAACACCAACCTCAGTGTGAGACCGGAACTCACACCCATGCCATCCCATCGGGAGCTACCCCTTACGCATGGACGCACGTATATGGTACCTCCGAGAATAGGCTTCAACCGCGACGGGACACACCTATCTCTTGGTTTTAAGGGATCATCATCACCCACAAGCAAACCAAACTAGGAGGTGCGCTCTTCTCCTAGGGAGGTTCATACTTATCTTACTGGCCAGAAGATCTATCAACAGACATCATACACATACAAGCATAGATACAAGTATACATATCATTATGAGTAATGCAACAACCATCAATGCATGCATCATGAATGCAACCATCACTCCCTCGGAGTATGGTGGAGCACAAGCAGTGGAAAACATCCTCAAGGGACCAAGAACTTACCTAGCAAAGGAAAGTTCTGCAGTTCTTTCCCTACTCCGTGGCCTACGCCACAGACACCCTCGATGTCACGCCCTATACAAGGCACATAAGCACATATCAATCATCAATACAGCCATATCAGACACAAATATATCAACGGTCCTCAACCGTCACAATGAAAGGAACCTTAGTCCTTTCCAAAACCACTAAGTCATCTAACTTAAGGTTTATCAGACTCATCAAATCATATACAACATATAGACCCTCAGTGGTCTACCTTGTCCTAGCCAAAGCACTAGAGTCTTCACAAGACTCGGTACAAGCCAACACAAAGAGTTCCAAGCTCTATATAGGCCAAACTCAAGAATTCCCAAACTAGCTTGAACGATTTCCATTATACACAAGACACCGTTCATATGGCCTCTCAGGCACATCAAAACCATATACCAAGGCTCTTGCATGTCACAACATAGCCAAACAACTCAGCATACTACTATACATGCATTACACAGAGCCAAAAATCAAAGTTCACCAAGCTAACATTTGAGAGCTAATCCTTCATCCTCACAACATTCTAAACACAGGTTTCTAAAGGACCCAAGGCTAATTCTAGCTCAAACACAAGTGAGTCACTATTCACCCAAAACCCCAACTCATAAATCAAACGGTGAATCTCGAGTTTCTTACCTCAATGACAACAAGGAAGGCCCACAGACGACTCCCCCAAGCTCGGGTGTCCACGAATCGCTGCAGTTCCTCGCCGAACTCGAGTTCTACAAACTTCCCTAGAGAAAGGGATTTCTTTGATTTGGGGTTTTCAAGGGAGATTGATGAAGGATTCAAGCTTACCAAGTGTTTTCCAACAAGATTGGTGTTTAAAGGAAGTGATTTGGTGAAAGGAACAAGGTTTAGGAAGCTTAGGCACTCAGCAATGGAGGTAAGGTCACTAGGGGAAGAAGAAAGGGAAGTTTGGGCCAAGAAACTCGTAAAATGACCCTTTTATAGTGGGTCTGCCCGAGTTGCCGCGCTGATCACGCCACTCTGGCGCTAATCGCGCCACTCTGGTGCTGATCGCGCCAGCTGTCAGAACCCATGGCGCCAACCGCGCCACCCCCACACCAACCTCCAGAACCAATGGCGCCATCCGCGCCAAAATGGCGCCACTCACGCCACCCTGCAAGGAAGAATAGGACCTCTGGATGGTCTGGCGCCACTGGCGTCAACCTCTAGAGCCTCCGGCGCCACTCGCGCCATCTTCTAGTGAGCATGGCTCTGATCGCGCCACACCGACGCTACCAGTGCCACACCTCTGCATTGGTTTTCTGCTGACAGACCCTGGCGCTATCCGCGCGAAATCCTGCACCATTCGCGCCAGGACTCAGAGTCATTATAACTTTGGTCAGCAATAGGTTTCAGGTGGTGAAATAAAAGTGAAATATAGGTACGAGAAGAAAAAAAGAAATGGACATTAAGGAATGTGAATAAGAAAAACTTTTATAGCAGCGGAAAATAATATTTTTCATGGAGGATACCATGACTCTCACACCATGTTAAAAATTAGATAAACATAAATTGGAATAATAATTTTTTATTCATTCATTCACTTATTCATTAACTCATCTATTCACTCATATTTCACCCCTTAAATGATATATATTTATATAAATAATGTTAACAACCTGAACATAGTATTAAGAAATAATAATTCAAATTAGGAACCAATAATTTAAACTTCTTTTTATCTAGACTATTTTAATAAATTATTTCTTATCTACTATAAACAATAATTCAAATTCAAATTCTATCTTAAACATCATACATAGCACACTGCAATTGAATGAAACAGTGAAATTATTTGTCGACCGTATACAATGATCTTATAGGTGAATCTATAAGTTTCAATATATCATTGAGATCTTTTATAGTATTGGATTGTTTTGCTATTTTACCACTTCTAATCAGGACAAAAAAAAATCAAAACAAAACAGTAGTAGTATTAAATTTACAGGTTATATCCATTCTGTTTAATTTTTTAAACATTTAATTGATATACACAAATTTTAAATACATGACTGAAAACACAAACTAAATCTATTTACATAAATATGCTTTAAAAATATTATATATATATATATATATATGTGTGTGTGTGTGATGTAGCAATCAATTCTCATCAATCCATTTTCAAATCAAATCCGGAATATATCGAGAAGTGTTCTATTCCCTTTGTTTTGTTTTTGAAAAGTAACTTAATAAAAAACAGGGTCTTTTTCGATAATGGGTATAAATTCTTAAGGGGCTGTTTGGAAGCACAGAAGGTGCGAAGAAAGGAGATGAGCCTAAAAGTTACAAATTCATTTATGCTGTTTGGCCAAAAAAGGAATAGAAGATAGATATTTAAAAGAAAAAATAGTGAGTTTCATGCTTTTGAATTTCTGCTCTCGACTGTAAAGAAATGCAAGAAAATCAACCTCTTTTTCATTTTTTACTAAATTAGCCCCGTATGAAAGCAGCACACTGCACACCAGAACATATTTTCTTGTTCTAGTTGGAACGTTAATGCTATCAGTAGAAACCAAAATAAAATTTAACATGCTACTTCATAATTGTTATTTTTTTACTTTATTTGTTATCCTAAATTGTGAGTTGTCTTTTTATTGTTTTAAAATTCTAAAACTACATTGTTTTTTTTGCAGATTTTATTTACTTAGTTTTATGTTTAAGGATTAAATTGTATTTATATTATAGATTCTTTTTTCTTCTTTTACCTATCAAACAATTTTAATTTAAACATTTTTCTTTTCTTTTTCTATTTCTCAAATCAAAGAATCTTAATTTTTACCTAATTTTTTTTCTTTTCTTTCTTCACTAATACCGTCTAAGTTTTGGCGGTAAATTTAAAGTGGGTGAGACTGAGGCCGTAAATTACATTGCCTAATCAGGTTGAAGCTGCTGTTGAAGTTTTTGTTTGTTTGTGCTAATAAACTGAGACAAACAGTTTTGTAGTCAAACAACATCTAAGTTTGTGTAAAAAGAAAAAATATCTTAAGTATGTGAGATATTTTTAGTTACTTTGGATAGTCAATTTTTGACCCCCTACCATTAAAAAATTGTATTTTATTTTATTTTCGTAAAGTTCAATATTTTTGTTTAATCGATTTCTTGTACCAAAAGTGGATACAATCTGATCTCACATATCATATTATTTTGTTGCTACAAGGAAGCGAAGCAGAGTGTTCTGCATAAAGTTTCTTGGTTACCATGTCACCAATTCTGGAAAGGTCCAAATTTGTTAGGACACCGCATCACTTTTCCACCAATGGATAGAAAGAATAATGAACATGGTTACATAAACGGAACAGGTGTTACAAAGAGAAGAACGAGACAAGCACTGTGAAATATAGTCCATTTCCCATTACCGTTTCAAAAAGGCACCAAAACCTTGTAATATTATATTGGGGCCAACAATATGGGAGCACTAACACGTGTTCAACCAACACGACTCGCTACCTGAGCCCGTAAGTGCACGTCACATGCACAACCAACAAAGAACATCAATGCTCTGCGTCTAATGCTTTTTATCAGATTTTTTTTTCTGTAGATTATAATGATGATTGATATGTTTTTATTTATAAGATCTTCTCTAATTCGATTTTTATACTATTTTTCACAAAATATATTATAAAGATCATATATTAACTTTGTTTTTTAATCTAGATTATCTCCCGACTAGAAGTTAAAGACTAATTTAATCTTTTTAAATGGATAATATATAGACTTAAGAATTAAACTTTTAAATATAAGATTATCTGATAATAATGTATTCACGTTAAACCATATTAATCATATATTAATTAATCAATTAAACAAGGTTAAGCAAATAAAATTCTAACAATGTAAAAAATAACTATAAAAAATATACAAATATCAATAAAGTTAATATAATTAGTTTAGTTATAAATTTTTGCAAGGTAGTTACCAGAGTTAGTAATAAATTTGGTCTTCGCCATTTCTCTTCAATGTGAACATTACACATCATCAGTTGAGTACGGTCATATTAGGTATGTTAATTGCATAAACGTTGAGTGGGTGTTGAAAGTTAAGGACCAATGAGAAGCTGACACTTCCATTTTACAAAGTATATGTGTTGTTGCATAGTTCATCTCGACAAAAGAAATAAAATAAAAAAGTGAACAGGAAGTCAAGGATATCGAAACTGTGAAGCACATCAATGTTGAGATTATGAGAACAACTTTACAAAAACGTCAAATATTAAACCATTCCTAGGTAAGTTCTTCTGCGAGAAATAAAGCCTTTTCAACAAATTTTATCGGTAATTTTGATTCGACCAGTAAGAACTGACATACTTCACTCGAGAAGTCAATTTATTGTATGTTTACGTTCTAGTTCTAGAGGTGAAATGGGAACGAGCACTCTACTTGGGTTCTGACTTAGTTAACCAATTGGCCTTCTCACATGTTGACCTAGTGCTTGGCTTATCCTCGAGGATAACCATCGGCTAGCCATTAATCAGCATCAATCATGTAAGGAATTGTATGGTTTAAAGGATAAAAATTAAATATAAAAATATAAATCCCACGTTAAAAAATATATAATTTCTCCTATATATTATTTTTATCTTTCAAAACAAACATTTATTATAATCTTCACGGTCAATCAAACAATCCCTACAAACATAAATCTCATGTATGAAAAGAATTCAGCCGCATTTTGCAGTAAATCCCCTTAAAAGATGTGACAAACCATGATGAAGGAGCCACCATACCCCTCGGCGTTTCCCTATAAATGTCTCCATGGTAGTTTCAGCTAGGTACAAATATTTCACATGTCTTGGTCATTATTATGTTGGACTCTAACATGAGCATTAGAGTTTCTGGAAGCACCTCCCACCTTTGGCACCAACATAGCAGGTGATGATCTATTGGCTTGCCAATAAGAAACCATGGAGAAATTCCCCCATTGTGGAATATCATAACTGAACATTAATGTTCCACCAAGTTTAATTTAGATGGATGGGAATAAAATAAATAAATAAACCAACATGGGTTATGTTTAGCAAAAAGAACTAATCTCCTACATATATGAGGAATTAAGCCTTGAATCTTTATAAAAATAAATATCCATTTCAACATTGGACAATGCCTCAATCAAAATTGTTTTGAAAGAGGATACTAAGAAGAAAAAAACACAAATAAATGATACATTTTATTTTGTTTGGTTGCAAAGAAAGAGAAAAGACTTCTCATCGATGGTAATCTTTTGTGCTGAATAGCTTAAATTCATTAATTTTTTTTCCTTTTTCCTTTTCCTTCTATTCAAATTTCAATCTTAACTCTCCTTTACTTTCCATTTATAGTTACAAACACGCGGTTAATTCACTTAGGATGCAATTCTAATATAAACAACTTGTAAGTATTACCATAAGTCATCATTGAAGCTTATGAAGTGTTTTGGAATTAAAATAGGATAGCATCTATCCCTAAATGGCTAAACGATAACGGTATAAAATAACTTCAATTATTCAAATTGAAAAATTATTTGAACTGAAAGGTACATTATCATCAAGGTGTATATACATAATCTACAATCCCATATTTTTATATCACTACGAATATTGTCAACGATAAAATGGGTACAATTTCCGGCATTGATGGCAATCTTTTGTAGTGAGTCGTTAAATGCTAACCACTCTTCAGAACTCCAAAAAAATTTGTGTTCGTTTTTCTCAGACCTTTAAAATAGCATGCTACCAGCAATAAAATAACACAAAAAATCAAAAGGGATTAAAAAAGAAGCAGCGAATTCTAAAACGAAATGGTCCAACCAGCAAAAGACAGTGCTAACTTCACAAATTACGACTCTTCTTCCTGAAATGTCTGAGAATGAAACTGTCTGCATATAATGGATAGTTCTTTCTGATCAAGCCCTTTATGCATTTCCAATACGAAAAATCAACCAGCTCTCCATCTTCTCGTACTATGAACAAACACCTAGAGCGTTCAAAATCAGGATGATATCCAATCTGCCATAGGAAAATACAATAACCGTTTCAGCAACATGAAAAGATCACAAACCAAGCGTTATAGTTAACCTTACCCCAAAGAAAATCAGATTGGGTAGAAATCAATTCAAGAGACAGTGAGAGCAATGCATGCATAGTTTATCTAATTTTATTATTGTTTTACAAAAGCTAATATTGGAAAGTGATGGAAAACAGTTAGAGAGCAGAAGCCAAAAAATGCATTATGCATCTTTAGCCTAGCAAGGGAGACGTGGGATTGTTTTGTTTTACATCCTTTTCAGTGGCTAAAACAGGAATAAAATTCATACACATGATGGATTTATTACCGGACAGCTCATAATGCTCATATCGATCTATTATGCGCCTTTGCATTTAGCACCCAACGGGTGAGCATAAAGATGTCAACTGACAGAGAACCGAAAAACCTGACTTAAAAAGAAACCAAATTACGGCATCAGTTTGGACCACGGATTGCAGATATAAACAAAATCAGTTGCGTGCAGACAGCATCGAGCAGGTGAGGGTCCGAAAATAGCAATCTGCTGGAGCCCGCACTCGCCCAAGGGAAGCAAATTAGACTGTTCATATGTTATGCATCTTAAGTGGACAGTTGGATTCATTTTCTGATTCAAAATTTATATTTTCAACAAGTTAATTATTATGTATATGACAATTGCAGAAAAAAAGAGTCAGAGTCTCAGCAAATTGCCAAATTCCTTGGACATTGTGCTTGCAATCCGTGTGCCTTTTCTTCCACCAATGAAAGGCCATCAGCTGTCATCAATCTGAAAATCCTGAAGCATAACATAGGGAGGGCTTACACTCATACACATCTACACGGTTTGTGACATTTTGTTTTTCCTATCAGTGTTCAAATGCAGTCACGCACCACTTGTTACACTCCAGTACTACACCTTCAAGAGATCACTCCCCACTTTCTTTGACTTCCTCCTACAACTCACTTTGCGACTTTGAGTCCCGCCACCACAACACCATTACCATGCAGGTTGCCACCGTCACTATCACTCCAACAATCAGTCTCCTCCGATTGCTCACCATCTGGCGAAAACTGGAAACATTTGCATTTCAAAAACCAACCCGCACATGCCTGCCCGATGCATCCAAAACCCTCTTAACCCTTATATGACTTAACCGATAAAGGAAATGGGCAGTTTTGGTCTTGATTTGTACTCAGTCGGTTACCTTCAATTTCAGAAATTTTGGCATGAATCCGACTGTAACCAACCGGCGCTCACCCCTAGTAACACCATAGCCAAAAGCCATATTTGGCTAGGTAGGGATGTGCAAGGTTTGGTATCATGTAAAACCAGTTCAAATCCAACCAATTATATGAATTGGATTTCAAAACTGAAATACCTTTATATTTCAAAACTGGTTTGGTTTTGGTCAAACCAGTTTTAAACTGGTTTTGGTCCCAATTCAGTTTTTAACCAAAACTAATTTCAATCTGGTTTTAAAGTAGTTTTAAAATTTGACTTGGACCAGTTTTGGTTAACATATTAACCATAACCAGTTTTAAAAACCAACTTTTAGTCAAAATCGATTTTTAAAACGAGTTAACTGAATCATTTGTTAAAAAGTAAAACCAGTTTTTGATTCAAAAACCAATTTACAATGTTTGGATTTTTTAAAATATGGCTTGAATTCAGGTCTGGTTTCATGGTTAGCAGCAAAAAACTTTACAGGGCTAAACATTACTTAATTCATTTATCATGTGAATTCATAACTATCATAGAATGAGAAAAAGATTGAGCAAAGTAGTCGAATTTGGAACACCAAATTAATTGATCTACTAGAAAGGGGAAAATGAATACCATGTTAGTATGAAGATCCTGAAAGAACTTATATGTACCAGAGGCTGAAAGACAGAAGAGATTACTTAAGTTCAGTTATTAACAAATCAGATGGTGCAAAAACTAATTAGGTAAAAGATTACCAATATTAAGGATGGAGTCCTTTAAGTGCAAGGAACATTTTTTCAAGTGAAATGTGAGTGGATCAACATTGATGAACAAATCAATGGCATAGATTTTCACAAAACGAAAGCAATCAGATAGCACTCTATGAATTAACAAAAACTAATTACTTCATCAATAACTAGTTAACTACCAAGTTGCACTATTGCATCCTGCATTTAAGAAGAGACAACTATTATTAGTGCCTGGGGGCCCTTCCTAGAATTGGGGTAAAGTGAGGATTATCCAAGCCTTATATACACTACTTAGCCATATCACTGGGCGATGTGGGATTAAACACACACCCTCACTCCTAGCACAATGATGGTGTTGGAGGCTGAAATGAAGGCATCCAAAAAGGCTGCAATTAAGGCAGAGTAGGGGTAACCGCAATTAAGCCAGCTTTCCAACACCAACCATCCACCAGAGCCATTTTGATTTTATAATGGATGAAAGGTGAAATCTTAGCAGTAGGCCACAACAGATGTCATGGTCATATATCTAATCTAATAGACTGCTAAACCTAAAAAAAAAAAAAATTATTGGTCCCAATCGAATAAAATAAATACTGAGAAAGCCTTTGGTCAACAAAAGTAGTGCACATATTGTGTGAGTGTGAGAGAGATTGAGTGGAAGAGGGAGAGAGAGATACAGTGATATAATCAACTCCACTTCCAATCTTTTTCTCAAATTCTGGATGAAAGGGAAGCAGCTTCTCAATAATGGTTTTCTCATGCTCTGGACTTAGTCTATCTCCATTGTCATATCTGTGGCAAGCATACAACAAGGTATTATCAGAATTTCCAAGAGAAACAAAACAGAACATGTATTTTCATATTTGAGGCAAGATTTTGCAACAAGGTATTATGACTATTATCATAATTTCCAAGAGAAATGAAAATAAAGCATGTACATCCATCATTCCGTCAGTGTTTTATATCCCAGATAGCAGCGCATAGCAACTAGTTCCATAAAGGCATAAACGCTATAGCAGGATAGCTAATAGTAGGATAGCCACTATTCTGAAATTTTTTATATACTTTATATAACAAGCTATATACATATAAGTTCTCAAAAATGATAGAAAAACTCAAAATTCATGGCATTTATAATGAACAATAAAAACTCATAGCTCTCTTAAAAAAACATACAAGTAAAAATACCAACAAAAAACCAACACAAGTTTCCTAGATTGGAATCATCAATCATCATCTTCTAAATCCAAGTCTTCTTTATCATTTTCACTACAATTACAGCTGCAGATTTCATTTTTGGAAATTGAAATCCCAAAAAGCCTTAATGTAATGTCTCTGTTCAAAGGGGTTTTTTGGAATCAACACAAAGCGCTGCTATCTCGTCCACTACGGCTGCTATTTGGTCCACTACGGCCACTACAGTTAACTGTTCCACTATAGTGGCTTCTTTAGCGGCAAGGGGCCACTCCACCCTGCTACACCACTATAGTGTGCTATTTAAAACATTCACATCCATGAAAATAATCAACATCAACAGCACCTTTAACTCAAGATAATTGAGGCCAGTGATAGATAACCCAAAAATAAAAACGAAGAGGTTAAAAAAAAAAAAGGGTAAAAGCAAAGAAGGGAGAAAGAAGGAGGGGGGAGATGAAGAAGAAAAGGACTAAAAAGGGATCATCTAGAACATAGAGATAACAACGGGTTTAACCCTACATCAAGCTTATAACTTTTCTCTATTCCATCCTAAGACACACCGTCTGTCAATATATATTTCACTCCAGTTTACCTATCTTTTCCCAAGTAAGTTTCAGTCTACCTTTACCTCTCTTTGTCTCGAGTTCTTAGTAACAAACTTTTGTTCTTACGGAAGCATCCACGGGCGTATCATTACGTTTTCAAACCATCTAAATCTATGTTCTTTCATTTTTTCACTCATCGGTATTAGTGCTACCTTTTCACATCCATGAAAATAATAATCAATTTAATTTTCTTTTCAAGAATTCAATGGATTCTGTGTACAGAGGCTGATCACTAGTAGGTTACATTGATTGTAGTCCTCTCTTCCCTGTCTCCACTGAAATACTGGAACCAGACCTCCATGGACAAAGGATTGCCTTAACTCTCCGTTCAATTACACAGTGCCCATGGCAATGGAGTTTGGATAAAAAAAAATCCCACTTGGCTGCCCCTTTTCATATAGCACCGGTATTGTGTGTAAAACCCAGTCAATATTGATAAAGGCCGACCACTTACAAATCAATCTCAAAATTTAGGCCCGACACATAATACAATAAAGAGAGGGCAATTCCAGCACCCATATATAAGTAAGTACTCTCTCCTTACTTCCGTCGTTTGCAGCTATATTGTTATACACAAAACCCTAGATGTAACTATGCAGTGATGGACTTCATCAGCAGTGTTATCAATTGCGGATTGCGGGTGGAAATGAAGGGGAAATAGAATAGAGTATGTATAGTAAGGGTTCGAGAGACATACTGTCCAGAGTGAAGAATCATTCTGACGAAGCCAACGAGAGGAACGGTGTCCTCCAAAATCTGGTCCTCCCAATCAACCCATTTGTCGTCGTCGTCGTCTTCAAAGCCATGTTCCTCAAAAATTCCCTGAGAAACCAGGGGCTTGCCGCGCAAATCGTGGCCACCGGAGGAACTAGCTTTAAGGGCAGAGAGAGGAGGAGGGTGAGGCAAACAGTGGAAACTGAAAGGTAAGATGAAGGGAGTGGAAGAGAAAGGGTTTGTGAGGGAAAGGACATGCGGTGCCGTTTTGGGTAGTAAAGAAGCCAAAGCCATGGTTGAAGTTGAAATCATCATCATCATCATCTCTCAGTTATCCAACCAACATGGTAATGGTATCTATCGTTTTCCCTCACTGAGTCACACGCTCAGTCTGCAGTACTAAAGTTTAGCAAGATGCCTCGCCAGCCTCTCCTCTAGCCATTTTGATATCACAAACTCGACTATTGTTTATTCATTCTTTATATTTAAATTTAAATATTTGATTCATAAATGTTATATGTAAAACAAACATAATTAAAATAAATAAATAAAAAATGAGATGTAACAAATGGCGTGGAGAAATTAGATAAAAAAAAAGTTGTATAATAATCCGTTGTAATAATAACCTTTTTTAATATTAAAGGCAATTGAATCTGTATTTAATAAATAAGTATTTGAAATTTAGCAAAAATAAATAGGTATTTCAAGTATATTTTCATTATTAATTTTAAAAATGCATATATAATAAAAATATTTCTCAACAAATTTTTGGCAGAAGTTCTTTTTTTTTTTGGCAATGGAAGAATATTCTACATGTGTTTTATCATCTTATAAAATATAATAAGTCAAATTTTACACAAAAACAAAATCTTTAAGTTTAGAATTATTTATTGAATAATTAAAAATATCTTTATATTTTATTTATTAACTTAATTGTGAGTAAGTATAATATATATGTATATATAAAGATTAAATTATATCAGTGTAACTTTGATAATTATTACATCAATTTTATAACTTGATATAAAATGTGATGTTTACTAGTTTAACTGTTGAATTATATTTCCATATTACTAAGATCGTTTGTATCAAATTTGGTCAAAATTAAATAATAACAAAAAAGTAATCAAATAATTTTGAATTAATATAAAATTTTGCATATGTGATTTATGTGAAAGGAACTTTTAATTCAATAATAAATTTTAAGAAAACATTATTCAATTGAAAGTTATAAGTGTAATGATGTAATTTGATTATATATATATATATATATATATATGAGTGCTTGATAACTAGTTTGACATAGGCTTTTGGAGTCTCCTTGAGCTTCTTGGTTGGTCTTTAAAGTTTGATATACCTTATTAAATGCCTTGATGCCTAAATTCTTAGTTAGAGTGGTGACGGGAGACCACTTGCAAAGTCTCCATTAGTTAAGTCAATATGCATTTTATACAAGGTGGCTAGGGATTAAACGTGCATAGAATATAAATTTATGTTGGAATTTATAGGTCTTTCTTGATTAAAAAAAAGGTTAAGGTAATGTGATCGCCTTAATAATAAGGTCATCTCTTAGTGGGACAATACGAGTCTTTTGCGTTGCTCCTTAGTCGATAGGAAACATGCTATTAATGTTGTTGGAGGCTAATTTTAGCTTTTTATACGATTGAGTTCCAATTGAGGTATTGTACTTTTATTGAACACGAGATGAACCAAGTCTAAAACAGTAGTCCTCAAGTCATTAAGTCACGTTGTCATGAGTTGTTTACTTGCTAAGATTCATTTGCCCTACGATCTGTTTTCACCATGCACCAGGTCCATGATAGGATATTTCTAAGTTGGTAACTTATGGAATCAGTGGGGCAAACTTGTTGAATTATTCCCAACATATGTTTCATGTAATATCCCGGGCGTTAACGAGGGCGGAGAGTGATCGCCAGTGCAGTGAAGCACAGACAAGGAGCGACTCCTGGCAAGCTTCTAGCGGGAGGGGTACATGAATGAATCGAATACACACCCGAACGAGAGGGATCCAGAGGTTGTGCAGGTATGAGACTGTACAGTTGAGGATAACTTCAAAGGATTTAATAGGTACTACCTATACCAACAAGGTGCATCTACTTTTTGGTAGCCTATAACATAAGAATTCCACAGTTAAGCGTGCTTGACTTGGAGTAATCTTGGGATGGGTGACCTCCTAAGAAGTTTCTCAGGAAGTGTGTGAGTGAGGACAAAGCACACTGAAAAATCTTGTGTTGGTATGCAGGGACAGTCGTTGATCCTGCAAGGATAACTTAAAAGGATTTAATAGGTACTACCTATACCAACAAGGTGCATCTACTTTTCGGTAGCTCATAACATAAGAACTCCACAGTTAAGCGTGCTTGACTTGGAATAAGACCTACTGGGAAGTTGAGTGGCCGGGCGTTACATTCCATGAGTGCTTTTCACCTTTAAGGTAATATACCTTAAATGGTCATTTTTTTTATTTCCAGCCCTAAGGCTTCGTACCTTCCCTTTGTTAGTTCCTAGTTTGAACTTTATGAATCAATGTTTTGTTTTATGGTTATTTCCATACGTCTTGCCACTATATTTGTGCTTGATAATGGATGTGCATTTATTGAATTCTTTCTTGCATCATTTGTCTTTTTCTACGGGTCTTTTTGCCTTTATTTTATGTTTTGGATAGATTTACTTAAGCTTCACCACCAAGGGCATTACTATTCACCCCTATAATATTATTTAAACCCATCATCAATGTGAAGCTACCTCCTTACCCCTGCTTTTTCCTTTACCTCCATTTAAAACACCTAACCCCACCAAAATAGCCCACCCCATTACCTTCTTCCTTTTGTGCCTCCCTCTCCCTAACCCTCTATTTCTGGTGCTCTATTTTTGTCAAATTGTTGAGTTTTTTAGGTGAAAAACTCCTGCCGTAGTTTTTTGTCTTTTGTTTCAATGACCCAATAGAAATCAGTTTTTGTTGATTTTTTTACATCAATTATTTGATTAAATTATTATTTTTCAATGTAGTTCGCTTCACACACAATATGGTATACGGTTGAGTCAGCTTCAAGGTGGATGAGTTATGGCCATTCCAAGCTAAACGAGTACCACCTACAATTTCTGCTTGTAGGCAAAGAGTGGTGTTAATGACGAAGAATCAATAGGTTTCCATGCATGAGGATGACAAGATGCTGTATTCAATTGAACTTCTTGTTGTTGTTGCTACGATGGAGGAGGCAACAAAGTCGCAAGATGATGATACGCTGATGGTTGAGAGGGCATAAATTGTCGGGCACCCTTACAAAGGAGGTATTGTGAACAACGAACCACTCAATAGTGCAGCCTTACTCAAACCATCTATTTATCGCATTACGGAATTGTTTCAATTCAACTCCTAAAATAAATACCAAATCACAAACTATTTTTTTTCTGTTGTGTACTAGGGGTGTGACAAAATATTAATACAAAACAAAAACTTGTTTTCATTTAACTATACAATTGAAACAAGTTTTTGTTTTGTATTTCACTGTAAGAAGACATTCTCATCTACATAAATAATAGTAACTCTTAAGAGAGTTTAACATTTATCGACAAAAGTTGTTGGTCTGAGTATATTGGACTCGGTCCATTTAAGTAAAATTTTGGGTTTGAGTTATATGGATGAAATAAACATGGTTGGGAGGGGAGAATTCCACTAGATGATTAGTTAGCAAAGATTAATTATAGTCAAAGCTGATAGATATTCTGTAATAATAATAATGATAGATATTCTGTAATAATAACATGATGACAAAAAAAAAATAACAAAGAAGGGTGCAAATAGCAAGGCACCACCATTAAACCAATCATACCCTAACCTAATTAAGGTGGGGGGAATAAAAGGCAGGGGGAAGCTGAGGCGCGGACGACGGGGTTCCCGTACTATCGGCGACAATGGACACGTGTGTGGTGAACTATAAACGACGTCGCGTGACGGTTCACGCAGTGTCGTGTGAAGAAAGAACTAAAATGGCCTAAACAACCACGTGGCTGTTACATTACAAGTTTGAATATCAATCTCCTTCAAAGAACGACCACCGAATTTTTCCCCTTCAACTTTGTACTTCTACACACGCAATAAATCCGTAATCTCATCCCATTTTTTTTTTCTTCTCCCAATTTCGCGTATCCTTCCATTAGAATATTCCTCCCTTCAACTATTTTTGGAATTCTAGGGTTTTACATTCCGGATCCCAATCCGCGGTTCTAGCTGCACTTGTATTTCAGATTTTCTCAATTTAATTAGATTAGGTATCTTGATTATTTTTTGTAGTTACGATGCCGCCATTTTTGTCGACCTCGAAGGCCCTTTGCTCCTTGGCATCGCGCAAAAGTGGCGTGAGTCAATTGATTAGGTCTAGCAAGAGCAGTTGGAAACTCGATGGATGCAGATGCATCACTACCGCCATTACTGGCCATCACATTCAGCCTTCCATCTCTCGCGTTGGCTTTTCCCCTCTCACCGGAGGATTGTCCTATAGTAATAATAATTATAATGTTGTTCAATCAAGACAATTTCTTGGATGCGGAGATGGTGAAGAAGGTATTCTATCCAGAACTTACGAGGAGAAACGCGTTTTGGGGTAACGGGATTTTTCTCATCTCTCTTTGTTTGTGCTGCCATGTGTTTGGCTCTATTTGCATTTTATTTTTATTGTTATTCTTGGCTGTAGATTTCTATAACTATATTATTTCCATGCACACTGATTTAGAATAAGTGACATTTTGTTGATGTTTTTCAAGCGTAGCCTAGCTGGTGTCTTCTGTTATGATAATCAAAGCTTTTCTTAATGAAATTTTAGAGTTTCAATCGATGGCTCTGCTGACTGTTGAATTCTTCTCATCATTGTTGGCCTTACCTTTTTATACGATTTATTTATATCAATCCGTAGGAGAAAGTTGATTTTTGTGATGTCTAACTAGTTTTATTATGTTAGCATATATTCTAGTAGTGGTTCAAAGCTTGCTTTTAAATTTGCACTTTGTGTACCGAGATTAATATGATAAATATTTGATGTTTGGATTCTAAAAGAAACTTAATGGATTTGAGTGTACAAAACATCATCTTATCCTGGAGAAATTGTTAGGTAGTCTTGGACCATCATTGTCCCAATTAATCTCCATATGACATGTAATCAAGTGTTATTAATTCCTTTTTGTAAATTAAAAAACTTAAACACGTGTCACACAGATAGAGATTGACCATGATCATGGACACGTGAGGTCCAAGACTACCTAATAATTTCCCCTTATCCCGGGCTTTGTATATGTTACTGTTGAATTCAGAATAAGTATTATTTTTTGTTGTTTTCATTCTTTTTATTTGTTAATGGATATACTTATGAATTATTAGGTACTCTCCAGAGCAATTATTTGATGTTGTTTCTGCTGTTGACTTCTATCATGGTTTTGTCCCATGGTGTCAAAGGTCGGACATACTTAGACACTATCCAGACGGATCATTTGATGCTGAGTTGGAGATTGGATTTAAATTCCTTGTTGAAAGTTATGTTTCTCATGTTGAATTGGACAGACCAAAACGTATAAAGGTATTCAACCTCCTCTAGTATATGGTATTTAGTAGTTACCTACTTTCCTTATGCTTGCATTCAGGAGGATCGTGGTTGTGAGATTTTCTTCTGGTGGTTGCTGTTACTTGTTAGTGCACAACTTAAAATTTCCATAAATAATGAGATCTGTAGGCATATTCAAGCCAATATTTGTTAATGAGTTAGACAGTGTCCATCTTATCTAGAAATTTGTAGCTTTTGTGTTCAATTAAAACATTTGAATGCTGATGGTTTATATCTGCATTGGGTGCTGGCTCCACATGTCTATTGTTTTTTTTTTTTTTTGTTTTTTTAACTTGGACTTAATGGCACATATGGATGGTCCGACTCTGGTATAAAGAAAAAGTTGCATTCTGGTCCTTCCAGTTCAGTCTGACCAATGTTGCTTGGTTATCGTTCAAATTGGTATAATTAAGCCCCTTCTCATTGTATCATTGATGTGGAGATGTTATATTACACAGTTCCTCATAAACAATAAACTTGCCCTACGAGCATCACTCTGATGGACAGAGTAGCATCAAATTGAAATTTAGAGGGGAAAGTGAAACATTTAAAAACTAGCTGAAGCAAAACTGTAACTATATGTATTAGCAATTTCTTACATTTTTCTGGGGTTGGTCAAGCCGTCAAGTAGCAGGAGGCTCAGGCTCAGCGTGTTTATAGAATATGCTGCAAAGGTTCAACTTATGTGTTAATGAGTGAAAATTCGAGCTTAATCTCAGACTCTCAGTCAGTTTCAGTTTGGTTACTATACGTGTATACCTACTCTATATAAACAAGTTCAAGCCTAAATGAGCCCTAGGTAATAAAACAAGCTTCAAATGAGTGTTGCAGATACTGATATGATATTATTGTAGAATCGGTAGGGGGAAAAAAATGACACCACCCTGCTGCACCATCCATTCCCTTCATATTAATGTTCTCTTTCATGATTGCTGCATAATTTCCTGCTGCCTTGTGTCCCTTCTGTTAGGGAATGCAGGACAGATTCCGCCACTCCTCCTCCCATGCCTCTATTCCTCTCCCTTCTACAGTATACTTTAGTACTCAGTAGCTAACTTGTAGCCTAACCAGAAGCTAAACAACATAATTATGGTTGGTTATATATTCTGAGATAACTGATAGTATTTAGTATTCTAACAAATTTCATATAGTGTGTTGTTCACATCAATTCACAGATATTGACATCTCATGGACATATTTCTTTCCTAATTAATAGGGAATAGTTAAGGTATCTGTTTCCCTTTTTGCTCTAATTTGTATCCTGTTTTCCTGATTATTAGCTTTTATATGTATGGTAATTTAATTGACTATTAGGTTCTTAGTATCAGGGAGTTGTTTTAGGAAATATATTCTTTATATATTGAATACCCAGTAACAAAATTAGATATCTCACTGAAGGAATGAAATTTTTTCTCCGGTTTTTCATATAACATATATACTGTTCATGCTTTATGTTCATGCGGTCAATTAATGAGCAAGATAGTAAAACTCTCAAGCTTGGCTTATTCATTGAATGAACTTCTCACTTGTCTCAATCCCGATTTATGGTATATTTTGCGGTATCATTATGCAAATTGTGATGCATGAGCATCATGTGGTCACTCCATGTGTGGTATGCAGTAATACTTGTTGAGTATTAAATCCTTTGGAGAAAACTTCTATGACCTAGTCACCATGATATATGTGCTGAAATGTGCATTGGCATATGAGATGCAGATTTGAACAGCTGAGTTTAGCTCTGCTATTGCTAAATACTTAAGATTGTTCTTATATCAAATCTTTATAATTACTAGAGTGCCGATTGGCTTTGATCCTTTCTAATAGAATATTGAATGTTATATGTGGGTTTTAGATTCTTTACTCACAAATCAGTATGCAATTCAAACTGGTTGATCATGAACATGGATCTTTGTTCATTTCTTTCTCTCTTTTTTGAATTTTGCTAGCAGAGTTTGCTCTTAATTTCCACTGATTGCTATTTTGTTGTGCTTATATTTTTTTCTTGTGTTTCAGACAACTGTGTCGCAGAGTACCCTGTTTGAACATTTGATAAACATATGGGAGTTTAACCCTGGCCCTGTTCCAGGAAGTTGTGATCTTTATTTTTTGGTGGATTTTAAATTTCAGTCTCCACTTTACAGACAGGTATAGTTCTGTTATAATGCATTTATTTTCCACAACTTGTTTTTTGGAGTCTTTATGCTTTGATAGGAAAAAACAATCCAATGTTGTCCTCATTTCTCATTTTGTAGCGCCGAACCCTGCATGTCATTAGTTGTCCTCACTTTTCACTTTTCTATGCTGTCCTCACTTTTCATTCGCTTAAAGCCTTAAACGTGTGTATGTTAAGGCATTACCAGTACTTTGGCGTGACTTTCTCTTCTATGCAACCACATTTGTATTCATATATTTTCCTAAACAACCCATATAATAACAATACTGTTAAGACTACACAGAGGTTGTAGACTTGTAGTTGTAAAAGTTACATTGTGTATTTATTTATTTGTTTATTTTTTTGTAATGACTAATGAAATGTTCTTTTATGGTGATCAGATTGCATCCATGTTCTTTAAGGAGGTAGCCTCTAGGATGGTTGGTTCATTTACTGAGCGTTGCCGTTTGATATATGGACCGGAAGTGCGGGTCCTTGAAAACTCGTATGGAAAAAGGGCATAAAGTTCTGCACCAGTTTCTTGTCTTGACGAACATAGTTGAGGTCAATTTACAGTCTTTGCATCAATTGGGCGTGTTTTTATTGTTTGCCGCTCAATGCTAAATGATTGATCATTTCACTTTCTAATCCCTAGTATTTTTGTAATTTATATGTAGATAAATTCTACAAAATACTGCGAACAATCTCGAAGTTGACATGAAGTTAAGATGAAGAGAAAAAAAGTGCACATTCTAATGGCCTTTTTTCCCGGGAAATTTTTAATGAAATGCATTAAGAATTCTGTCTTTTTTTTTAAACCTCGTCTCAAGCTCAATACATTTTGTTTTTGGACCTATTTTCAGAGAATACCAAATAATTAATGGTAAAAGAATTAATCACATTCAAAGCAACCTCAATACATTTTTAAAGTAAAAATAATAAAATACTTGCCGCAAAAACTACTGTTCATGCGTAAATATGACAAACCCTTCTGTAGTTTTGTATTCTACTAGCAGAACATCTGTAAAATTCTTGTGATCTCGTATATATGGTTTCCTTCTCTCCCCCTTGATATGGTACTTGACAAAACCTCATTTAACGTACTAAATCAGTGTAAATAGTCTTTCACAAGTTAAGATTAATACATCGAAACAGTTTTTGAAGTTATTGGCTGTTTTGGTATAAAAATCTCATTCTAATTCTTATATTATCAAGTGATAGCAATTTTAACTTTTGGTTTATGAAATTATCAAATGACAACATTTTAGACTATAAAATTACAAAAATGAAGACTAAAATAACTAACATTTAATATTACTAGTAATTGTCCACATCCGAATTTCAGGGACTCTAAAGTCAAAGGCATTAGAATTGTCACAAAATTCTATAGTGTGTCTAAACCTAGGGTGACAAGAGAGTGTTATCCTTATTTATATAATGTGATTAGGCTTAAAGGTCTAAAATTTAATATTACTAATCCAACTATTTTATCCTGAACAGTCCAATATTCTTGATAAATATTAATCAATCTTGGTGGAACAATGTTGGTCGAACGATTAACAATCTATCACAAAGTAATCATTTTAGTATAAGTGTTTAAGTGTGTATGTGTGAGTTAATACTTCATATGATCGACTTGGCCAATCAATCTAATAATTAAGACAAATACTATATTTTTTTAAATAAACAAACTTAAATGCAATGTCAAAAATATTTTTAGAGTTGTTTTTTAATAAAAAATAAGGTGAAGTCTAAGGAATAAACTCTCATGTCTCCTACCATGGGAAATACATTTTCTACCGTTAGATATATTAAGTTTTAAATCAATGGCTCATATTTTTATTTTTCCGGCTCCAAACCAAAATCTGAGAACTGTATCTGTATTTAGCACGTGGCTTATCATTGCTAAGGCTGTAATACAGTGTTGAAAGGCACCAATTTTTTCACGTTGAAGCTTTCACTCTCTCTCTTGGCTCTTACGTCTTAATACCGCACACCTTCATACGCCTTTGGGAGTGTGAAAAAGGATGATAATTGCTCCCTTGTCATGAAATGAAACCTAATCTGTCTCTCTTTCACTCTTTATTCCATGATGCAAGCTGTGCACTCCTCATCTTTCGACAACTGTTACAGTCTAATGCCAATCCCAACCATCTTACCTTTTCTTTACTCATCAAAGCGTGCCTTTCTTCCTCTTCTTTTTCTCGTCGATCACCAACTGCGAGGATACAAGTAAACCAGATTCAAACCCAGTTGTTGAAACGGGGCATTGACCAATTTCTATATGTAAACACCGCTCTCATTGACTTCTACATGAAACTTGGGTTTACCACTCACGCACGCCAACTGTTTGAAGATTTGCCTTCCACAGATGTTGTTTCATGGAACGTTTTGATTTGTGGATATACACAAAATGGGCATCCTCATGATGCCCTTCAACTCTTTGTCCACATGCTAAGAGAGAGTTTCAGACCTAACCAAACAACAATTGCTAGTTTGTTACCATCTTGTGGTTGCCGTGAACTTTTCCTTCAAGGTAGATCCGTTCACGCGTTTGGAATCAAAGCTGGCCTTGGTTTGGATCCTCAGTTGGGTAATTCACTTACCTCGATGTATGCTAAATGTGATGACTTGGAAGCATCTCAACTCTTATTTGAAGAGATGGGTGAGAAAAATGTTATCTCTTGGAATACCATGATTGGTGCCTATGGCCAAAATTGTTTTGAGGACAAGGCAGTGTTGTGCTTTAAAGAGATGCTGAAGGAAAGTTTGCAACCCAGTCCAGTGACAATGATGAACCTTATGTCAGCTAATGCAGTTCCAGAAATTGTCCATTGCTATATTATCAAATGTGGCTTCACCAGTGATGCTTCTGTTGTTACCTCACTAGTTTGTCTATATGCAAAGCAAGGGTTCACTGATATGGCGAAATTGCTTTACGAAAATTATCCCACCAAAGACCTGATTTCGTTAACTGGGATAATCTCTAGCTATTCTGAAAAAGGCGAGGTAGAATCTGCTGTTCAGTGTTTTATCCAAACTCTGCAGTTAGACATAAAACCAGATGCAGTTGCCTTGATTAGTGTCCTTCATGGAATTAGTGATCCTTCTCATTTTGCTATTGGATGTGCTTTCCATGGTTA
>PYAF01001757.1:2773628-2820568 GCA_007407185.1 Glycine tomentella
TGGCTGCGTTCAGGCTGGAAAATCAAGTGAAGCCATGGAGTTGTTCTGCCAAATGAACATGTGTGGACAAAAACCAGATGCAATTACTATCGCTAGTCTACTATCAGGGTGTTGCCAGCTTGGGTACTTGCAGATTGGAGAGACACTTCATGGCTATATCCTTAGAAACGATGTGAAAGTGGAAGATTTTACAGGAACTACTCTAATTGATATGTATACTAAGTGTGGAAGATTAGATTATGCTGAAAAGGTATTTTATAGCATCAATGATCCATGTTTGGCAACATGGAACTCCATCATATCGGGTTACAGTTTATATGGACTTGAACACAAAGCTTTCAGTTGTTTTTCTAAACTACAAGAACAAGGGCTAGAACCTGATAAAATCACTTTCTTGGGAGTTTTAGCAGCATGCACCCATGGAGGACTTGTCTACGCAGGAATGGAATACTTTCGTATCTTGAGAGAAGAGTATGGTTTGATGCCAACTTTGCAGCATTATGCTTGCCTAGTTGGCCTCTTGGGTCGGGCAGGGTTGTTCAAGGAAGCAATTGAAATTATTAACAACATGGAAATTAGGCCTGATTCTGCTGTCTGGGGAGCATTGTTAAGTGCTTGTTGGATTCAACAGGAAGTAAAGCTTGGGGAATGCTTGGCCAAAAATTTGTTTTTATTGAATTACAAAAACGGTGGATTTTATGTATTAATGTCAAATCTTTATGCGATTGTTGGGAGGTGGGATGATGTAGCAAGGGTGAGGGATATGATGAGAGACAGTGGAGGAGATGGATGTTCAGGTGTTAGTGTTATTGAAGTGACACCCCTCAGAGACACGAATAACAACTTGTGCCCGAGTGAGGTGAGGTCGATTTCAATACAAGCATTTGGCAACATTTGTGTCTATATTGACTTCACAGTACAATAACTATCACATTCTTTGGCTGCAAAAATATGCAGTTTGTCCGCTATACAAAGATTTGAAAAGCATAACGTAAAAGGAATTTTAAGTGGAGATGGCACGGAGAAGTGGAACTGTACAAATAAAAATCAAATGGTAAAACAAAGGAGAAAAATGTCAGCTATATAAATTCATAACTAAGCGAAGATTTTTTCTCTTAAAAAAAAACATCCAGCAAGGAAATAAGAAATAAAATAGTTTGGGTGTTCAATAAAATTAAACTTACATACACTCGACTTAGTTTTAAATTCCATTGGCCGTGCCCGGCTCCTTTACAAGTATCTGCAAGCATTTTGGTTATATATAAGACGTAACAAATAAGCAGAATGAAAATTTTATTTATGACCTCTGGAGAAAGAGAAGGCGTATCGTAGTGTACATTAAACTCTTCACTAGATACTTTGCAAGCAAATATCCTATCCTAACAAAGTGAATTAGGCTGACAGGACTAAAGTATTTTATTTTGAGTATACAACATGCTGTTTAATGACTTTGTCACGTACAAAAATTTACTAATTTCAGGTCACAACCGTCCCCGAGGGTGCCATGATCCCATCTCTTGATGTTAACCTAAGATATCTTCAGCTTCAAGAGATGAGTACTTGAGAATAGCTGCAAGAATCCTATCTTTGTCTCTGGTTGGGAATGCTTCCAACAGGACCCCATCTTTGTAGAAGTGGAAAAGAGGCACGGCCTGCATCAGTTTGTTTCCGTTTCAAATTCAACATATCATAAAGCATGAATAATAGAAAGTGTAGTGATTACATGCAGTAGCTAGTAGCAAAAATGATACACAACCAATATCTATCGCGGATAGGAAGAAGATGGAATTAACCATAAAGAGAGGTGAAGAAAGTAAAGATAGAGTAAACTAGAGTAAACTAAATGACAACATAAACCTGAACCAAAACGAAATGGCATGTGCACCAGTTAATTAGAGTAAACTAGAGAAATCATGCAAATGAAGACTCTAACCACGGAATATTGAAGACAAGTTGGACAACAAACATTTAGATTAACCCGATGGCTGATACTTAGCTGTCTCCAAGGGAGGTAGGTCAGTTTTATACAGATTAAGTTTCATTTGATACTCAGTAAATAGTAATCGATAGAATAGAAGAGAAATACCCTGATTCTAAGTCGGTCAGCAACCTCGGATTGCTCATCATACTCATCCATTACCTGCAAGCAATAGCGTAATAAGGATCTCTATAGATAAACTTTTATTGACATGCTCAATGACAAAGTAATCAAATAAAATCTCTAGTTTGCGAGGCAGTGATAAAGTAAATATTAGTTGATCATGACTTTCTTCACCACATCTTAAAGAGAACTTTGTAAAACAGAGGAGAAGGGATGAGCATATATATGTTGTTCCTAATAGACTTAACATTTAAGTCCTTATATTTATATAGAAACTAATAATAAATAAAGCGTTTAATTTTTATCCACTTTCATTGTAAACAATTTTACACTGGCAACTAATAAGAAATCATAATAAATATGACTTTTAAGACTATTATTGTAAAAGTTAATAATTTTATCTTACATAGCAGTTTATAATTGAATAATAGTATATGGATTATTTACACTGTCATTATATGTACTATTTGGTCAAATAAAAGCTGAAGAGAGACAGCAGTTTGATAACAATGTAAGAGTTGTTTACATTTTCATCTAATCATAGATTGTCATATATGACAAGTTTGTTGACTTTTATAATAATTACTTTAAAAGATACATAGAATGATTTTTGATTTAAAAATCTTTACACAGTCTATGAAAAATAATCTCATAAGAAAACTGTTATACAGGAAATAGAAACATAAATATTGTCTGAAATATAGAGGAGCTAAACAGATAGCATGCTTACATTATGCTTTAGAAAGATTACCGGCGCTTCATGATCACCAGATTTCTTGCACAGTTTTGCAAAACCCTGCTCTATATACTTGCAGCTTCCACAAGAGGTGCGAAAGAAATCTACCACCACCAAAGATCCAGTTTCTTTAGCCTTGTCCAGAATTTTGCTGAACTCTTCATCAGTGGTGAATTCTCTTACACATTCAACGGGACAGAGATCATCATCTTCATCAGACAAACCTTCTTGATATTCTTCGGCAACTCTTATCCTACTAGGGCAGAATGTGTGCCTGACTTTTGTCGCACCAAGGCAGAGTTTGCCATGACTGTGCCTAGGAACCAAGCTGAAAACTACACGGGAAATTCTACACTCAACTTCTTTCTGTACGTCTAGTCTAACACTGACAAAGGACTTGCTATTCTGCCCGGGAATGACAACCGGTGGCATCTTTTGCATGCAAAATCTTTCACGGCTCGTAATCAAGAGTTTGGAAGAGAAAATTTTGATAAGTTAACTGGTAACTGCTGGTAGCTGGTGGTGCTGGTACCTCATAGAAAAGAATACTGGGTTTGAATTGATTCACGCATTTTTTAGGCACTTGTCTGAGCTAAGTGATAAGGTACCAATGCCATATACAAGCATCACGGGTTAAAAAGGAAAAACAATGACCAATAACGAAAATGAGTTTCCCAAGCTAGAGTGGCTACAAACAAAATCTCTAAAATGTGAACTATTTGGCAGATGGAGAAATGATTACAAATGGTTGTGCTTCAATGGACATTGATACAGCCATGATTGTGTAAGCATTTCAAACTGGAAGCCAAACAGAATCTTGAGAGACCATGATCTTTAATTTTGAAGGAGCAGCAATCAGAATTCAGAAACCCTTATGACATTGCACACCCACTCAGCCCTGCTTTTGAGAGTGAGGAAAAATGTTTTAAGTAAAAGGGAGATTATTCCATTCCAAAATCAGAGCAAGAACATATTATTGTGACTTATAACAAGACCAACTAATGAAAACAACCTAAACCTTTATATCAACATGTTTGATCCTGCTAGTGAGTTCAATTTAGCATTCACTCTAATTCTAACTTCACGGGACTTGTACTACATAAATTTGAAGTCGAATTATAAAAAATAAAAAATAAAAAAACGAAATGAAAAATGAGGCAAAGGAAACAAATAAATGGTACGAAGTACTGAAAATGAATCAGAAAGAATAGCGATGGGAAAATGAGAAAGGACTGGGTAAGGATTGGTTTTGATTTGAGAAGAGGAAGAGTGAGTTACCTGACAGACACAGAGGAATCGTCCAATCCAAAAGGCGCGGTTTTGCCATATCTCTGCACAGCAAACTTCGAATGAGGAGAAGACACGCATTCCCCATATCCACGCATTGTGGTTTATGATTTATGCTGATTTTCTAATTTAAGTTTAAATATAATTTTGGCTCTTTTATTTTAATTAAATTATTTAATATAAAATAAAATTATAATAAACAAAAGAATAAAAATAAAAATAAAAAATCACTTTTTTTATAATTTTTATTTATTCTGTTTTCTTAATATTTTATTTGTTACAATTAAAATTAAGTAGGATATATATTGTTTGGTAAAAAAAATTATGTTTTATAAAATAAAGTTTAAATATAATTTATTATTTATATATGCAAGTTTTTATTAGACATAAAATATTAATCTTACATATATTTTAAAATATTTTTATTTTTAAACTTACTCTTTTTTATTTTGTTTTATTTTTTGTTATGCACTAAAATGAAAAACATAATGTATTGTCAATATAGTTGGCAAAATGTTTATGTAAGGACCACTTTTTTTATATCCAACATACGGCTTGATCTATTGATTCCAACTTATTTTATCAACTCTAATTTTTATTATATCATTTAAGTACTTTTAGGAAGTGAAAGTAAATCATTTTATTTACTCAATAGTCTTAAAACAAAATATTGAAGATAGATTAATCTTAAAAATCATATTTATGAAATTAAAAACATTTAAATAAATTTTATATGCAAAATAACAATAAAAAATTAATTAGAGAACTAATATATATATATATATATATATATATATATATATAAGTAGGGGTGTTCACGGGTACGGGTCACCCGTGAACCCGAACCAATCCGAACCGATATGAATAGTTTGGATTGGGTCATTTATATATTTGGGTCAAAATCGAACTGAACCGATCAAAATCGTTCATGTATGGGTTGGGTCACGGGTTTAGATTTACAGATCCGTTGATCTGATGACCCGATCCGTAAACCCGTAATAATAATATAAATTTTATTATTTATATATATATATTAAAAATTAAAAAAATAATTAGACAATAAAAAAAATGTAAGATATTATAAATGTTTAAGATTGCATTCAAAAATAAGATAGAATATTTTTTTATATTGCATTAAAAAATATGATAGAATATTTTTAAGATTGCATTGCATTTCTTTAAGATTACATTGGATAATATGATAGAATATATTTAGGATTGCATTCAAAAATTGGTTGAAATCATATCTTTAAATTAGTATAAATAAACATATTTTGGTGTTCATGTATGCATTCCATTCCAAATAATATTAGACTATTAGAGAGTTTATGTTTGCATCATTGAGAGAATTGTTGTGAGATCATATAGAAGCGTTTGACAAGTTTGATTATTCAACTGATTTAAAGATACCTATTTGCTTAAGGAATATAAGCGTAAATGTAACTATTTTATTGTATTCTTCTTCTTGACTTTGAAAAAGGTCGTAGCTGGGAACTAGGATACCAGTTTTGTCTCTGTTTTTGATGAATTGAGACATGCAACTTCTGGCTGGGAAATTAGGATACCAGTCTGATTGGGAAACAAGGATATCAGTCTACCTCTATTCTTGGTGAATTTAGACTAGAGCTTTTTGTTGGGAAACAAGGATACCAACTGGGATAATTGTTGTATAAGGGTAGACTATTATAGTAAATATTGTTCACAAATCTTTTATTTTAATTTATATTATAAGTTTATTTTATAATATTATGTTGATGGTATTAAATGAATCAATTTTACTACTTTCATACATTTGATAATATTGTCTTAATTGTATGAGATATTTAAAAGAATCGTGATAAAATAGTAGTTCTAAAAAAAATTAAATGGGTAACCCAGTGATCCGAACCGAACCGAACTGTTTATGAATGGGTTGGGTTGGGTTGAGTTTCAATTTTTTTTCCTGAAAATCGAACAGAACCGAACCGATCAAATTTGATTGGATTGGGTCCTAAATTTGGCCAAAACCGATCGGAACTGATCCGCGAACACCCTTATATATAAGTATGCACCTCATTGTTCGAAGGTTCCACATTCTACGTAGATAAGGAGAAGGGATATTGTATTCAGCCTTATCCTTACATATGCAAAGAGATTGTTTCAGGATATATATATTCATTTTTCACATTTTCAATTTTATCGTCTGAACTGAGTTTCTTTTCTTTCAATTTTTAAACTAACATTTTTCCTATTATTTGTTTATTTTATATATTTGAATACATTTTAATTTATTATTATTACGAGTTCTTTTTTTAGGTAACTGTACAATGAAAATCACATGGTAAGAAAGGAAGAAGAAAAAAAGGTTGGCTATATCATTAAGTAGTTTTTAAGTAAGGTCTTTTGATTTAATATAGTAAATATTTCTCGTAAACTATACATGTAGAATAAACTCATATATCGAATGTGAATCTCATTAAACTTGTCATAATAAATAAACATGCATTAATAGTGTGTTGAGAAACTCGTTGAAAACAAAAAATCGTGTTTGAGATAAAGAATCTATAACTTTTAATTTATTAAAATCACATTTGAATTTAGGCATGACAAACAAATTGACCTATAGTTGTGGGTACCCAGTACCCACTCAAACTCATTTCAACTTTGATAAGGAAAACTCATTTTAATCGAAGTTGAAATCATTTTTTTTCCCAAAAGCCTAAGTTGGGGTTGGGGACTAGGATAGGCATATTGATCTGCCTCGTACCTACCCTTCTAAGGATGAAATTACAAAATCACCATGTATATATACCAAACATGTGAGCTAATTTAGATGAAACTAGTGTTATGAAACTTGAATTGATCATTAACTTAATCAATGGACTAGGTTATTGGGTCACTAGTGGAATTGATGAGCCACTAATTGAATAAATATTGTCTATAGTGTCTAGTTAGAAGTTCAATTCCAACATTAAGAGTTTACAACTATATAACTACTATTTATTATATTCGCGCATGATTATTGTGCAAATCTCTCAAACTAAAAAACTAATTTTGTAAGCCCAATAGGCCCACATTTAGTGTAACCCTAAATTTTTATCTATTTAACGAAAAACATAAGTTGCCGCAGTACACATTTTTGTGATTCTCTAATTCATTTTCATTTCTTCATTTTCACATTCTATATTCCTTTATCATTTTTTCTAGTGTTCCTTTTAGATGAAGATTGTATGGTCCTGTTGTTATTGCAATCTTCATTTCTTTCTTGTTTCTTTTTCTTCATTTTCCTCTTTTCATTTTTGTGTGTTGTTTTACTCTGTTATTTGTAAATCGGATCACCGAGTTAGGTTGTTTTACTATGATTTTTTATCCAATTTAGTCAACACTAATTTATGAGCATATCCAATTCGATGGTTTGACCTCACCGATCATCGATTTTGTTCTCGTTCAATTTGCTTTGAGTTTTACAACACTGGATGAAACCCTAGTTGTGCAACAATGTCTTTGTTCACTTTTGTTTTCTCCTTCGCAAATTAGCAAATCTAATTTTTTAAGCCCAATAGGCCCACATTTAGTGTAACCCTACATTTCCTTTCTCTATTTCACATTAAACATATAGCCATCGAACTGCACATTCTTGTGATTCTTCTATCCTATTGGTTCATTTTTATTTCTTCATTTGTCACATTCTATCATCCATTATTATTTATTTCTCTTGTTCCCTTTAGGTGCAGATCATCTATTCCTATTGCCCACACAATATTCATTTATTTTTTTTTCTTTTCATTTTTTGTGTGTTGCATTACTTTGTAATCTAGCTATTTGTAAATGGGGTTATCGAGTTGGGTTGATTCAATCCATTTTTTGTTCAATTTAGTGATGTCAACATTAGTTTATGAGCATATCCAATCTGTTGGCTTGACTACACCATTTAAAGGTTTAGTATTTAGTCGATCCGATCTAAGTTTTACAACATTGGATAAAGCCCTAGTTGTGCAACAATATCTTTGTTCACCTTTGCTTTCTCCTTCACAAATTAAGCATTGACAATGGACAAAGTGAAGTGGACCCAAGAGATTAATGAAGATTTGCCTTTCTCTTTTGTCAAGTTATGCTATTCTTACTCTTATTTGATTTGCCTAAGTTTAATTAAGGTTTTCTAAAGTAGTATCTTAATGGATGAATGCATGTTTTCCTATATTGTTTGGTTTGTTATTTACATAGTCATTGTACTTAATATATTGCTACATGAACTACTTTTATCATATTGCTATTTTAGCCTTGTTGAACTTTGAAAACTTTCTCCATGTTTTAGAATTCTATTATCCCTTTTAGATATGCAAGATTGTCTTAGATAATTGCAAACAATTACACAAACCAACATTGTTGGAAGAAGCTATATGAGCATTAAAGTTAGTCGCAATTGTAAATATGGCAAAAGCAAGCACAAAAATGCAAGCTTTAAATTGTGAAGGTAGGTGAGAAATGAGGCGAGAAAATTCAACCCCCAACATAGATAAGGATATTTTCTCCCTAATTGGGACTAGGGACGGAAATAAGAACGATTTAGGTGAGAATTGGTGTAATAAATTAAGTGGATGTGTCTCTTTTCATAAATTGTACTATACCTATATTGATCTCTTACATAAGGTATTTGTTAAATTTATACAATTAAATTTGTGGTTTTAATACAACATTAGTTTTTTTTGAACTTTGTATAAAATTAAAAGATAAGGATAGATAACCAAATTTTAGTTGATACCTAAAAAATTAAAAATAAGGGTGTACACAGGTCGAGTTGGATCGGATTTGGCTAAACTCGTCACAACCTAATAAAAAAATTTCAAATTGGGTTAGGTTGGATTTGAGAAATTTTTTACCAAACCCAATCCAAACCAATCTGGTCATCAATGGGTTGAGTTGGGTCAATTAGGTCACAATATTTTAAAAATAATTTTATTTTGAAAAATTTAAATTTGAATAAATTGTACAAAAATTAAAACAAATTGAATAATAAGTATGTATTGGTCTTAAATGGACTTTTTTAAAAAAAATTGAATTATTTTGTGGCTTATAACCAACATCCTTCATGTCCATAGTCAATTTGTCTAAGACATAATATATCTCACTATTTTGACGGTGTTTCTCATGTGAATTACTTCACACACTTGACAATAGTGATTAATACAGTTTGTTGGACAACAAAATAAAATTGAATTTTTATTGTGTATATTATTATTAAAATAATATATATGTTCAGGTTAAATTGGACCACGGGTTTGAAATAAAAAATACGTTATCCAAACTGTCCAATATAGAATTTAATTAAATTGAGTCGGATTTGATCAAAACACTTAAAAAATTCAATTCAATATGTTTGGATCAGGTTGGATTTCCGGGTCACTCAAACATGTAAACACCTCTAATTAAAAGAGAAAAATATAACTTGTGATATAATTTAATAAAAGTAAAAAATAAAAATGATAAACTACCTTTACTTAATGAAACTAAATTTTTGTATTAGTTGCAAGCCATTGTACATATACAAAATTGCATCACATTCAGACATTCACTCTCACGCGGTTTGGATACAAAAATGAAACCACGCAACTCCAATCAACCGTTGCAACCCGCTTCTGAGTTTCTGAGTCATCATTATACACGTGTTTCTATCCGTTGTGCTTTTAAAAACCCTAGCCCTAACCCCAAAAGAAACACTCCGTTTTCAAATTTCGAAATTGGCGCTCTGCTACGCATCCCTCTTCTTCTCCAACTTCCATTTCACCGATCAAATTCAATTCAATGGGTGCCAATCACAGTCGCGAAGATCTGTTGGAATCTTCCGATTCAGAGCAGGAGGAGCATGAAACCTTCAAAGACGCCACCGAAGGAAGCGCCGAACGGAAACCGTCAACGCCGTCATCCCTCGATGACGTGGAGGCCAAACTCAAAGCCCTGAAACTCAAATACTCCTCCTCCTCCACCCCCGCCGTCAATAACGCCGTCAAGCTCTACGTCCACATCGGCGGCAACACCCCCAAAGCCAAATGGGTAACTTCCGAAAAACTCACCTCTTACTCATTCGTCAAAACCCACTCCGACACCGACACAGACCACGAAAACAACGACTCTGACAACGACAACGACGACTACGTCGAAACAAACGAAAAGCCTTTCTGGGTTTTAAAAGTCGGTTCGAAAATCCGATCAAAGGTGGGCCCGGAGATGGGGCTGAAGAGCTTCCCCGAGCAGCGGCGCGTGGACTTCGTTGCTCGTGGCGTCTGGGCGATGAAGTTCTTCACTGACCAAGACCAGATCGACTTCATCGATTCCTTCCAGAAGTGTCTCTTCGAGAACACGCACGGCGTCGAGGCCACGGAGGCGAACAAGCTCAAAGTCTACGGCAAGGATTTCATGGCGTGGGCGAAACCCGAAGCCGCCGATGATTCCATGTGGGAAGACGCAGAGGAAGCCTTTACCAATAGCCCCACACCGGTTAGGTCAAGCCAAGACCTAAAAGAGGAGTTCGAAGAAGCCTCCAACGGTGGAATTCAGAGCCTTGCGTTGGGGGCTTTGGACAACAGTTTCTTGGTGAGTGATAATGGGATTCAGGTTGTGAAGAATTTCGCACATGGGATTCACGGGAAGGGTGCTTTTGTGAATTTCAGTGATGGGTATCAAAATGGGGGTGGGGGTTCTTCCTATTGTACCCCTAAGAAGACACTTCTGATGAGGGCTGAGACCAACATGCTTCTAATGAGTCCAATGGGTGGTGGGAAGCTTCACTCAACGGGTCTTCATCAGCTTGATATCGAGACAGGGAAGGTTGTGAGTGAGTGGATGTTTGGGAAGGATGGGACTGAGATTACGATGAGGGATATTACGAATGATAGCAAAGGGGCTCAGTTGGATCCTTCTGGGTCAACTTTTCTAGGGTTGGATGATAACAGGCTTTGTAGGTGGGATATGAGGGATCGTAATGGGATGGTTCAGAACTTGGCTGATTCAAATGCCCCTGTGTTGAATTGGGCACAAGGGCATCAGTTCTCGAGGGGGACTAACTTTCAGTGCTTTGCCACTACTGGTGATGGGTCCATTGTTGTGGGGTCTTTGGATGGGAAGATAAGGCTGTATTCGGTGAACACGATGAGGCAGGCAAAGACAGCATTTCCTGGCCTTGGATCGCCAGTTACTCATGTGGATGTAACCTTCGATGGAAAGTGGATTGTGGGTACTACTGATTCCTACTTGATTCTTATCTGTACCCTCTTTACTGACAAAAATGGAACAACGAAGACTGGGTTTGCTGGACGGATGGGGAATAGGATTGCTGCTCCCAGGTTGCTGAAGCTCAACCCTCTTGATTCACATTTGGCTGGAGCAAATAACAAGTTCCGCAATGCTCAGTTTTCGTGGGTAAGTAAATTGAATTCACTGCTTGCTTGGCCTGTTTTGTTTATTTTTGTTTCTGCTTTTATCTTGCAAATTAAGAATCATGATATTGATATCCTCTGTTGCCTGTGATTTGTCATGGAAACTAATCATTATCATTATTATTTTGTTGTTCTTCTCAATTGCATCCTATATTGCGAAGTGCCTTTTGAGTCATAATTTATTAGCGTGTGCAGTATTGATAATTGATAATAAATATCTTCTTGACTAACTGCGATGCAATTTACAATACAAGGACATGGTTCCTTATACATTTAGCTTGTAATATAAAAAAAAAAAACTACATACACCATTCTCCTGAGGCTCCTCGCTATACGAAGGTAAGGGGGAGAGATATTGTACGCAGCCTTACACTTGCATATGTAAAGAAACTGTTTCTGAATTCGAACCTATGACCAACAAGTCACCAAGGCACAGCTTGTAATATGTTTGAGTTATTTGCAAATCACTGTAGAAGGAGATATTACATTATGAATATTTTGGAAATTAAAGTTATTACCTCCTTGTATTGCTTCAGGAGACGGGTTTATATTCAAAAACTATCACTTAATGACTTTTCCTTTGGTTGCATCTTTTTCATAGTATACTGCCATGCTCTTGTTTTATTTTGTGAACTGAAGCTTTATGCTTGTACCTATCAGTGAAGAACATTATCAAGCATCGATAAAACTGGACCAGAAATAGCTGAACAGTAGTATTGTATTATAACTAATTCTGCTCTTGATAACATGTGATATCACTGAACAGTGTTTGTATAGAAAATAGTAAAAACTCCTCTCTTTCTGAACTGATAAGAAAGAAATTACAGATATCTCAGGTAAGAATTATTCTTTTCCCTGAAGCTAGATTGTCTGTTCTGTTCCCACATCTGCTGAGAAATGACATCTTGGTTTTTATTGTGTCTTTTATATTTTAATCAAGTGGAAATATATTTTTATTATTCCAACTTCTTCTATGCTTAGGTGACAGAAAATGGGAAACAAGAGCGGCATATAGTCGCAACTGTGGGGAAGTTCAGTGTGATATGGAACTTCCAACAAGTCAAGGATGGCTCTCATGAGTGCTACCGTAACCAACAGGGTCTAAAGAGCTGCTTCTGCTACAAGATAGTCCTTAGGGATGATTCCATTGTTGAGAGCCGATTTATGCATGACAAGTTTGCAGTCACTGATTCTCCTGAGGCTCCATTGGTCATAGCCACCCCAATGAAAGTTAGCTCATTCAGCATATCCAGCAAGCGATGATACACAGCCAGTTGCTCTTTTTAGCTTCATTAATATCATTTCATGTTTCTTTTGAAGACTTTTTAGTTGTATGTAGAATATTTTAAGGTGTAGCTGATATTAATATCATTTCAGATATTAATTAATTATTTTAAAACACAGGGAAATCAGTGTGATGGTTGTCTAATTGTACCAGCATGTTCAGTTATCTCAAGATAATATTAGTTGGTCCAAGAATTGTATCATTTTTATCTGAATTTCTTTTTTCTTTTCTCACGTACAAAGCCCTAATTTAGTTAAGCGCTTCAACTCTAGCTGTGGTGGGAGAGGCCTGCTCAGCGTCCACTTTTGATTTGTGCGTTTTGGCTTTTAAGATACTATATGAATTGAAAAGGTTTGAAGAAACTAAAAGGAGCCCAGACAGTACAAATTCGGTAAAGTTTACCTCTCTTTGTTCTTATGGAAGATGTTGAAGTAACATCTGACTTCCTTTATTTTACAAAGTTGGGGAGAATAATTTCTGATTTCTAGAGTGGCCTTGAAACGGGTGTCTCTAGTATGGAGGAAATTGTTATGTTATCATGGAGCCTTAGAAGCAGACGTTTGTTATCCAACACTCCAATCTCAATGGATAAGTGGGCCCATCCATTTTTTTTTTGTTATTTCTTGTTTTACCTTTAAACCAATAATATGTATGCATGTGGTTGTGGTGAAAGTGGCAAATTTGAGTGAGGACGGGAATAGGAGCAGATAATCAGAAAACAATGGCCGTAGCAATAAGCTTCTCCATTCAGCCCCGCTCTTTATTCAATAGCAAGAGCTTAGATAGAGCTTCACCAGCTGGAAGACTATCGTGGCTTGGGCATGCTGCTGCTGCGACTCCATGTTATAGGCAAACTTGTGTAGCGGTGCAACAGCGACCTACGTGGCTCCCAGGACTTGATCCTCCACCTCATCTTGATGGAACGTGAGCCCGCACACCTCTATGGGACATCTTGTTCTGCTACTGATACTACGGTTACTTTCTCTTTTCAAGTTTTAATGAAGATAATAACTACATGCTTTTCAGTCTGGCTGGAGATTTTGGATTTGACCCACTTGGGCTTGCAGAGGATCCGGCAAGCTTAAGGTGGTATGTGCAGGCAGAGCTGGTTCATTGTCGCTTTGCAATGCTTGGGGTCTTCGGAATTCTGGTGACAGATGTGAGTAACACAACTTGCACATGTGCATATCATAAAGATTGATTGTAGAAAAGTCTTCATAATAAAATGATAGAATTCTATCAAGACAATTGTTAAATGTGCTACCATCGCCATGGCCGAATGGTGTTGATCATGGTTTTCCAACTGCCATAGGAAATTTGTGAAGGGCCTGCCATGGTGGTGCCATAGGTCTCGCAATAGCCTGTTTATATGGTGGAATTTTGGCTTTCCACCATCCGCCATTGATAAAACAGTAATCAAGATTTATAAGTTGAGTTTTTTTTTTTTTTTACTATTGAAGTCCTAGCCTGAATTTCTTGGTAATCTGTGTGCAGCTACTTCGCGTCACAGGAATTAGTAAGATACCAGTTTGGTTTGAAGCTGGTGCAGTAAAGTACGACTTTGCCAATACAAAGACACTCTTCCTTGTTCAACTACTTCTGATGGGGTAGAACTTTAGTCATGAACTGGGGCTTTCATAATTTAGTTATCCTTGAGAATTCAGTGGCCTTTACGTATGACTTCATCACTTTTACTTGCACAGGTTTGTGGAAACAAAAAGGTACATGGATTTTGTTAGTCCTGGATCTCAAGCTAAAGAGGGGTCTTTCTTTGGATTGGAAGCTTCACTGAAAGGCTTAGAGCCAGGGTATTTACATTTTCCAATAACAAAAAATATATATTTTTCTCTTATCTTTCGCCTTCAGTTTTGAATCTGATTCTTCATGTTCTTTGACTCATATGCATTCTCCTCAACAACGGATTAATTGTCACGGCATTTTGACTTTACTTATATTTGTAGACATTGAGATGAGATATACGTTCTTGTTTCAAAACAGGTACCCAGGGGGTCCTCTGCTAAATCCTCTTGGCCTAGCTAAAGACATTAATAACGCTCATGACTGGAAGCTTAAAGAGATTAAGAATGGTATCTGTGTCATTTCTTTAAGAATGGTATCAAATAAATGTCTAGTACTCCAAAAGTTCGTTTCAGTAGTTGTAAATCTTCTATTTTCAGGGCGACTTGCAATGGTGGCAATGCTTGGCATCTTTGTACAAGCTTCAGTGACTCATGTTGGACCAATTGATAACCTCGCGGAGCATCTTTCCAATCCATGGCATAAAACTATTATTCAGACCCTTGCGAGTTCTAGTTCTTAGTTCTACAAAGTACAGTATGAATTATGTGGCTTGGGCTTATCCATACATGAAATTAGTTTTTCTTTTTCCACCTCAACCATACTAAGGTCAAGGATCAATTGTATTCTAATACATTTTCAATTTGATTTATTTATTTGTTTAAGCTTTTGGGGAAATGACTCAAAATCTGGACCACGTCTAGGGTGGACCATTAAGGTAAGTGGTCTTTGGTGGACCACTATCACTGGCCTTCAGATTAATCTATGAGCACAATTTTATTGTGCACCTTCCCACATCAAAACTTTGCCTCCCTCCCTTCTTCTCTGCACTCTCCCTCCCGGAGTCTCCCATGGCACCTCTGCCACTCTCTGACATGTGCTACTATCGTCGGTGATTTCTCCAATGCCGACGACGTAATTGTTCCACAACATAAATCAAATAAACACCATAATCAGATTCACCAATGAACACAAAACGCATACCAAGCTTTTCCAATCAACTTTACTATAATCAAATAGTAATAAAAATCAAGAAGCTGAAATGAAAATATGGATTCAATGATGAAATGATTACAAATCTAGAAAAAAAAAAGTTAAAAAAATCAGATCTGAAACACGGATCCTCTTCCTCTTGTTGGTGGTGCGTCGAATCAAATCTCGAACTCCAAACCAGTAGAACAACTTTTGGGTTTTTGGAAATCATCGACTAACAGAGATCGGCCGTGGTAACGCGGAGAGATTTATGGAATCTAGTGCGGTGTGGCTGTCGGAGAAAAAGTGAAAAAGAGGACAAACTGCGGAGGAGCGACGGTTGCGGAAGCAAGACTGCGCCGGAGGAGCGACGGCAATAGAGGGAGCGTGAGATGTTGAGGGCGCAGTGAGGGCAGTTAGTGCGATTGCAGGCGAGATGGGTATGGGTGATGACGCAGATAGGTTGTGATGGGTACTAGGTGGTTGGGAAAGGTCGCAGATCTGCGGCGGTGCGGTTGTTTTGTGGGTGGGTTTTGGTCGTGCGGTGGTCGGTGGGTAGTATGGCGTGGTGAAGTCGCGCAGGTGTAGGTGGTTAGTGCGGCGCTTCTGGTTGGTGGTATTGGGTGGTGGATCTGATGTGGGAAAGTGCACAATAAAATTGTTCAGATAGATTAATCTGAAGGCCAGTGATAGTGGTCCACCAAAGACCCCTTACCTTCATGGTCCTCCCCAGACGTGTTCCAAAATCTGATCACTAAAATGTTTTGAACCCCTGCTTTGATGATTTGGAATATATTAGTAAATAGTCCAAAAGAAGAATTGACACTAAAATGTTCTCTGTTTCGAAGCAAATTATTAAAAAAACAAACAAACATAATTAACCACCATTGAAGTTTTCCATTGTAGTTCATGTATAAATCTCAAACTTATTCAACGAATTATTTTCCAACATTCATATACTTAGTTAATTGTGGATAGAATATGAATTGAATTAGTTTGATGCGTGATTAATTAATATAAGAATTGAAATAAAATACATTTATGTGAGTCGAACAAAAGGATCATTTACCCTTAAATCTTCGTACTTTGTTCCACACGAGTGAAATAATTTAACCAGAAAAAGACAGGCATACTCCTGCCAGCCTTAATCACTAGCGCATTATGCGAATGCCAGTTGCACGAATCGCCCATTCTTTCTGTACTCCGATTAAATATATGGATGTATCTATGGATTTTTGGAATGCTTCAACCTTCAGGTTTCAGAGACAGCAATTATCTCAACTTCCATATGAAATCATTCCATTGAACATTTTTCCTTAGTCACCAGGATAACATTCTTATAACACAGTGTTTGTTAAGTTCATGAAAGGAGATAATTGGATCATTAATTCCAAAAATCTAACATTTAAAGTTTAATAACAAAAACAAAATGCGAAGTTGCGAACAGAAAAAAATAAATATATCACCATTCACAAAATAAAAAAAATCTATCGACAGCTTACTAGAAATTAAATCTGGGTATAGGAGCCTGGAGAATAGAGATTTAAGTGTAACTAGCACAGAAAAGTGGAGCTGAATACTTAATGACTCAAGATTTGGCGAGTAATCAGAATCAAAGCATCAGAAGATTCACAATAATTCACCTTTTGATTTCGAGTCATTTAGAAGCTTCTTCCTGTTTCAATTTGATGAGGTGTTTCAGACTCGGAAAGCACATCCAATCTCAGACTCGGAAAACTTTTTCTTTCATTTGGTCAAATCTCAAACAAATCTTTACAAAAGCCGAGGTTCAATATATCAGAAGCTATACACAATACAGAATCATCTAATTTTCTGTTTTCCCACAAAATATGAACTTATTTTTATGTCCACGTAAAACACTGAGCAGGCGACCATATACCAAACCAACCCTTCAGTGAGAGAGAATACAATCAAAGCATACACACAGCAATTGCCAACATTTACAGGTCGGTGCAATTGAATAGTCCAGCATTTCAAGTCACTGTGAGAACTCCAAAAAGGATGAGAGCCAAGATAAACTGCAGTATAAATTGGGATTTACCCTGACTTGGTTGAATGTGTTTTTCTTCTAGCAAAGAACATCAAAACCCTTGGGAAAATTGACTTCTTTTTCTTCTTTCCATGTTTTGATTCTGGGGATGATCCACCTTCATCATTGTTTGCATGCTCATTAGCCTTTGGACTTGTCAAGTAATGTGTGGGATTAGCTGCATCACTAGTGCGGTCAAAATTATTTACATTCCCCTCAAAACTACCCCTAGGGCTTTTACTCTGGTTTACTACTCCTTGGCCAGACTCGCCGGCCTTTCTTCGTTGTTCACTTTCAGCTCTCCACTTTCTTAATTCTTGTTCTACACCTAATTTACCTTCCTTTGCCTTCTCAGCTTTCTCCATTGCCAATTTCAAGGATTCCCTTCTAGCAGCTATCTCTCTATTCACTTCGTCCAACTTTTCAAAGGCTTTCAATTCAGACTCCTTGACTTTATCAATTTCAGAATTAGCAGCTGCAACCCTCATATTGGCTCGCTCTTCTGCCTCATGTGCTCGTTTGCTAAGCTCATAGTACTCTTCCAAAGACAGTGTTACCCCATTAGATGGGTCCACTTCATTCTTGCTTCTAGTTGATTCACTCTCTTCCAATGCTTTAATGGCTGCTATTGCCAAATTTTCAGAAGCCTTTGCAGCCTCTATCTCCTTTTGAGCTGCAAGTAATCTACTTTCCAAGGTACTTACTCCAGCCTTGGCTTGCTCTGCTTCTGCCTTTACTTTCTGTAGCTCTTCCCGAGCTGCTTGAGCAAGCAAGTTGGCTTGATTAGTATCTTCAGCTGTTAGTTGTAGTTTCTTGGGAAGCTCAGTCATTTTCTCTTTAGCTTCTTTCTCCTTCATCTGAACCAAAGCTATTTCTGATCTGGTCTTTTCCAATTCAGCTTCCAGAGATGCCACTGCAATGGAGGCCATTCCTTCTCTTTGCCTAAGGGAGGCAAGAGTTGCTTTTTCTTGTTCAAGTTCCGATTTTAATGATGTAGCAGCTACCTTCAAGATACTAATCTCAGCAGTTGCTTTCTCTATGTTAAGATTTACTTCCTCAAGTTCCTTTCTGGCTGATGCCACCGCTTCTTGTATGTCAGTGTGTGTCTTTATCTCTGATTCTTCTGGGCCTCCTTCTTGCTTTAACTTTGATTCCATATAAGCAGTTAATTCAGCTTTCAAATCAATCAGCAAAGCAGAGGCTGTTTCCAGTTTAGATTTGAGTTCCTTCGCAGATGAAATTTGCTGGTTGAGTCTCTGGAGCTCTTCTTCTGCCTGTTTAAGTTCCTTCTCCCAATTGAGCGAATCTTGATCTCTTGCCATGACTGTTCCTATTCTTTGTTCCTCTGCTTCCAAATGCGCAGCGTGTGTAGTCTCCAATGACTCTTTTGCAGCAATTAGTTCAACAGTTAAATCTTCTACAGACTTCTCTACTTCCTTTGATGCAGTAACAGCCTCTTCAGCTTTCTTAATAGCTACATCTCTATCAGTCACTAAGGAAGCATATTCTTGGTGCAATGCTTCCAGCTCCTCTTTCACAGCTATTAAATCTGAAACAGCTGCTGTACATCTGGCTTTGGCAACCTCAAGTTGTGCCTTGGCTGCAACACTTGATTCGTCTGCAATACCCTGCTCCATCTCTTCCACTCTGAGCTTTGCAAGTTCTGAGTCCTGTCTTGCTTGACGCTCTTCTGTTTGTGCTCTCTCTAGGTTAAGTTTTAATTCTTCTATTAGTCTCTTTGTGCTGTCCAACTCCTTTAGTACTTGACCTTTTTCCTGTTCAGCAGTCTCTGCTTGTTTTTTGTACTCTGGGATCTCCTCCTGTGCCTTTTCAAGTTCTTGTTCTACAAGAGTGCGTCTCTGTACATCCAGGAAAAACTAAAGTTAACTTCAGTTCCAGCAGACAAGCATGCATGGTGATTAGTATAAATAATTGATTGTCTGCATGGCAGGAAGAATTACCATCAATGTCTCATCTTGCCTCACAAAGAAAACAATTATGGATATTAGAAAGTCAAACACATATGTAGGCAGAAAAGCACCTATGACTCATTTTCTACTTAGTCTCAGTCCAAAATGAATAAGCAACGAAATCATAAACATATGTATGAAATGCATGAGCACTAGCAGAAGCATTTCGCTTACAGAATAACACAATTCATATTTTCCTCGTACTATTAAATTGGGTTGCTAACAAGTTCCCTATGGCACCTATTATGTAGCATTTAATACACTCAAAATGTTTATAATTACTTAAAAAACAAGCACGGAGTTATTATTATGTTTGCAATATAATGAACGCTTTCCTTTTCAATAAATACTTTCTATTAAGTTTATTTTACTAGCCTGTTTAACACTCGAAACTGATTAGAGAGTATCACCTTCAAGAACTTTAGCCTGTTTAACACTCAAAACCGATCAGAGCATACATAACTCTGCCTAAGTATTAGGTGAAACATACACAGACACTAATATCCCAAAATAACACAGTTCATATTCTAGTGTCATAATTTAAGATACAGCATATGCTCAGCTCTCTGCTAAAAAAAGTTGATAGGAAAAGACTTGTAAAATAAAAAATAGACAATTGCATTGTAAGGGTCAGCATTCAGCAACAAACTGCCAATATAGTCTTTTTTACATATACAGCATATGTAAAGGCCACATTGTCAATATGCTACATAAATAGTGTTGAGGGAATGTGTGGCAAATAAAAGTTCCACGTTTCTATTACATGTTTGCATGGCTCAATAGCTACGATTATCCCTGTAATTTTACATTAACACGAAAGCCGACACCAAAGAAACCTGGTTAACCTTCCATCATTGGTGGGTGTAGCTTAACTACCAACTCTGCCACTGTTAATCCAAATGATACTGAAACTATTGCTTTCATCTTTTGCCCTCATTACAGCACTTACCTCTTGCCTATCTTTAATGGGATATTGGTTTAACTTTGAGAAGCAAACGGAATAGTCAAGAGAATTATTTCCTTGAAAAGCAATAAGCGTAATAGAATTTGAAATTTTAAGTAAGTGTGAAGAAGATAAAACGAAAATAATGGTCATACAAAAAGATGCTGTAAAATGCAAGACATGTATACCTCCACGGTGTGGATCCTATGAGCCTTCCAATCCACAATTCCTCCAAACTTGGAAACAGCTTCCTTGACAGATTCAAAAGGAGCTGTGGTATCAATAAGGCCTCTTTTTGCATCAAATAGCTTGGCATGGGGGAGTGAGGCAACTGTTCCCATAGCCATTGTAAGTTCATTGTGATCACTTTGTGAATCTTTTGTTTCAGAAGAAGCTGAGAGTCTAATCTCATTATCAGCATCACTGTTGGCAGTGATATTAGAAACATCATCCTGCAATTCATGCCTGTCAGAGACATTTTCTACAGCACCTGGTTCAGAATCTTCAGCTGAAGTTACCTGCTGGCTTTTTTCGGTTACATCAACTGCAACATCTTGTATTAAAGTTTGATCATCAGAAGCATTTGGCAACACTGCTAATTCAGAGAACTTGTCCACTGAAAAATGAGTACCAGGCTCCATTTTTCCATTACTAAGAGGGATTGTTGAAGCTTCAGTGGAAGATTGATTGCCAGGTGGGTTTATCACTTCAGTATTTTCTTCAGGAGGGTCTGCCAGTGGCATCTCTTCATCAATTTTTGTAGTGGATTCAGAGGGTAGCTTGTCAACAACATGTTCTGCCAGTGGTGACTCTTCAGCAGTTTTAGAAGAGGATTCGGAGTTGTCTGTCACATGTTCTGCCAGTGGTGTCTCTTCATCAATTTTTGAAGAGGATGCAGATGGTTGGTTGTCTCCAACATGTTCTGCCAGTGGTGTCTCTTCAGCAATTTTTGGAGAAGCTTCAGATGGAAGCCTGTCTCCAACAAGTTCTGCCAGGGGTGTCTCTTCTGCAATTTTTGGAGAAGATTCAGACAGAAGCTTGTCTCCAACATGTTCTGCCAGTGGTGTCTCTTCAGAAATTTTTGAAGAGGTGACAGGGGGTATCTTGTCTTCAACATCCTCCATTGGAAGGACCAGTCAGGAGCGCTAAAAGTGTCTAACCTCTAAATAATAAGGAAAATCAATCAGTGGAAAAGAAAAACAAAACAAGAGCCTATATAAGCTTTTCAAAAAAGATAATTGAATTGGAAATTAAAAATCACCATGTATAAGTTTCAATTTTGAGCAGGATTGCTACTCACAAGAACAAGCCACAAATTGAGAATTGAATTCTATATATACCATTTAATTACTTTCCTTTTTCCAATCCTCATCTCTATTGGGAAGTTAAAATGAAATTATTTATTTCAAGGTGTTAGCCAATTGGCTGAATAAAAAAAAGAAAAAAAAAACAAAAGCTGTTTCCAAGTTTTCAGTTGTTCAGAAAACAAATCGAGACACTTCTATACGGATAATTCTCATTTCACAAACCACAAATAAATTAACCTAAATGGAATATCTCACGTCTAAATGGTATGAAACAGAGCATCCCAAAGATCTTTTATTTCTAGTTCCCACCACACCAATAGCCTATAGTTCTTGGTGATTGATCAACGAAAAAATTAATCATATATAACATTAACACATGAAAGATCACATGTCTTCCCTCTTCATACATGCTCCTATCAAAATGTAATTTACAATAACAAAAACAAGAAGACAGAACAAATCGGCAAAAAAGAAGAAGTAATTTAAATAATAATTACAACAGAAAATAAATACCCCATATCTCTAATTTGGAAGCCTGATTAACTTTTTACCCTTTTTTTCACCAAAAAAAAAAAAAAAAAACCTGCACATTGCAGCATCTCTTGTGGCTAACCTTTTGAAAGCAACGACTTCAATCGTTAAGGAAGAACTATGCGGTTGGTTGCAGGAAAAATCTCATGAAAGAAAAACAGAGACCAAAAGTATACGGAAAAGTGAATTCATCTTAGTTGGCAAAGGCAATTTATATTCACACGCTCTGTTTCCTTCCCTGTAAGGTTCAAGAAAGTGTGTAATCGTTCGGAAAACATGTTATATCCCGCCCTAAGTACTCACAAATAGTTGCATGTGATCATAAATAAATAGAACACAACAGAGGGATAAGTTATACGAAGAAACAAGATTCATGATTATGCAGCAAAAGGTGCGTTGAAAGAAAAAAGAAAGAAAGAACATACCCGATTAGGATTCGGAATAATAAGAATAAGTGGAAAATTCAAAGTGGTGAGCGATGGATAGACACAGATACTATTTGAGGAGGAAATTAAAATTAGGTTCTGCAAAAATAAATGGAGGTGGAAAAATATTGCAGCTAAAATTAGAACACAGAAAATACGGAGAAAGATACACAGTTAGTGGACCCTAGTTCATCCCACAGATTAGATCCATCTCTAGTACTCTCATATCAAATATCTATTCTATTCGTATTTCGGTATTTCCTTCCCTTCTAGTGTAGTATTTGCTTCAATAAATGAATCTATGCCATTATTAAATTACATTTTTTTTTTATGTGTATTATTCTGTTCGCTACAAATTACTATTACTGCCACGCCGCTTCTTCGTCTTTTATGAAGCACTCGCCGCTACGCCACCACAATCCTTTTTCATAACGGAAAATTCATTTTATATTTACGCAACTTGTAATTGATGCGGGTAGTAATATTTTGTACAGTAGTTGGTATTGTGTTATATCAAAAGTACTAGTACACAATTATTAATATTATTTAGAAATAAGGTCAATTACAAGACAAAAGTTTTCCACTACTAGCTTACCCACCTTGCATGCCTTTTCTTGGTCGGTGGTCCAGATTCTATTTTTCTCTCTTTTTTTTTTCTGGTTTTGTTTTTCTAGTTTACCTCTCTGTTGCGTAACAACTTTCCTTTTTTTTTTCTTCCCTATTATTAGCTCAAGATAATTCATAAAAGTATTGTCCACGATAACGTGTTAAAAAGAAAAGAAATACTGTAGTTGGTAGTAGTATTTACTAAAGAAGTGATTGTGTTAAAGCATGAAGCAAAAAACGTGAGTTTGAGAATTTTCAAAGGTGACAAATGAACCAATGAATTTAGTTCCGATGATAATAAATAAATGATGTCGTAGATTCCAGCATGAGGAAGCGTGAAAATGGAGAGATCCGTTACGCCCACATCCATGATACCGCTGATCATTACTGTAATAAAAATTAATTAATGAGTTTTCTTTACCAATTGACTGTCTAATGGCATGATTTAATTACATGTAATGTAAGGCAGTGGACTTGGTTGATTGGGACGCCCAAAAAGAGACCAACACGTTCTCATCCGTTGGATGTTGTAGTATGGGGCCCATATCGACTAATTGCCAGATATCGTGACGGCTATTTTGATTAGCCCATGCACTTGTTGAGTTTATATTTTAATTATATTATGCTTATCGTTTCAGATTAATTATATTGAAATTTGAAACAAATTACCAACTCAATAATGCTGTCTTTAATGCTGACTGCACTGTGTTTTTGAAGTTTGGCAGATGGGGTCTTCGATGGAAAACAAGCTAAATAAGGTGTGAAACAAGGAAAAAAAAGTGATTTTCGATCAAATTTTATTTTATTCAATAAAATATTATTTTATTTACAGTAATACCTGGGTTTAAAAGAACTTATTTTTCAAAGATCGTTTAAGATTAATTATTATGTAACATTCAGAGATTATATAATAACTCTTAGTAGAACTTTATTTATTTATTGATTAAAATTTGAATTAATCAATGTCATTTTCTCTAATGAATTAGAGAGTTAAGATAAAAAAAAATATTGATATTCAGAAATAAAATACTGTATAGAAATTCAATTAATGAAAATAATCGAGTTATATTTGAGGGAAAAAAATGTTGTGAATTGCTCTATACTACTAATTGATTTTCTTAATAGTATGGTGTAACTTAAGTTTTGGGGCCACGGTTTATTTTATTCTTTTGGTTTTATGACCTACCAACCCAATCGTGCCACGTCCAAGGTTCCTTTGGCACTAAAGTTGGGTTTAATTTCTGCGTAAACTTTGGCTTTTGTTGGAGTTACGTGGTGGGGTTAAAGATGTGCTGACTTTTTCAACTAAATACCAAAAAAGAAAGGCAGGAAAAGATTGGTTGCGGGGAATATTTTACAATTTATTGTCTTTTATCTCTTTTTTCGAATTCTTTATAATTTTTCATCTTACTTCATTTAATTTCATACTTTAATTTATTTTAAAATGGTTTTCATCTTTTATAATTTATATTAGGGGGTTTTATTTTACAAAGAGAACAGATTTATATATTACGAGTTATTTTCAAACGATAAAGTTAACTAAAATAATATTTTAATTATATTACAATTGAGAAGTTGTGTTTAGTTTTATTGTAAAAATTCAGAAGATTTTTTTAATTTTAATTATAACTATTTTGGTTTTATAATTAACTGATCTCTCTCTCTATATAGTCAATTTTTATATCTTAAAAGAAAAACAAAACTAAAATAAGGACTACTACTTTGTTGCTTAAATGATCAATCCACTATTAGGATGACAACTCACAAGTGATACATGTTTGCATTTTAATCCATAACATTTTCAAAGTGCACCGGTTCCGCCAATTTAGGAGTCGTCATACATTTTGGTGCATAGATAGTCAACTTTTTCTTCTTTCAAACAAAGAAAAATAAAAACTAGGAGGATTGCTTTTGCCGTTCTTTTTTGGTGGTGCAAGCCATTGCTTTTATTAATTTATTTTTCGATTGTCATTTTAATTCATTTAACTTCATACTTTAATTTATTTTAAAAAAATATAATCTTCTTTTAAATTAGGGATTTTCATTTTACAAAGAGAAATTATATTATGAATTATTTTCCAACGATAAACTATCTGAATCATATCTCCATCAAAGTTGAATGTTTTAAGTTTTAATCATATTAAAATCAAGTAGTTGTGTTTAGTTTTATTAATTTTAGAAAATTCTATGGTTTTTCATTTGGAACCCCATAACGTTTGTTCAAAAAGCAAAATTGAAAAGGCTTATTATTTTTTGACCAAAAAATAAATAAAAAGATAAAGAAAAAGCTTTTTATTTGGGTCATGTTTGGAGTGAATTTTAGGTTTGAATTTCGAGATTTTTAAAAATAATAACCAATTTTTAAAAATAACAATCAAGGTTTAAAATATGATAAGTTTAAAAATAAACTTATTTTGAAAGTTTCATATTATATTTAAATTATTTCAATAGTGTTTTTATGTGAGGATGAAAACAATGAAAATGGTGGTGGTGTCAGTCATGGCGGTAGTAGAGACACTAGGGATGGTTGCAGCAGTAGTGGTGGTAGCAGTGCTAACAGCGATATCCAATGGTGGCAACAAAGGTGATATTGGTGGTAGTGGTGGCGGTGATATTAGTGATGGTGATTGTAGTAATGCTAGTGACGACGGTGATGACAACAACCTCACTCACACACTTGAGAAACTTCCCAGGAGGTCACTCATCCCAAGATTGCTCCAAGTCAAGCACGCTTAACTGTGGAGTTCTTATGTTATGGGCTATCGAAAAGTAGATGCACCTTGTTGGTATAGGTAGTACCTATTAAATCCTTTTTAAGTTATCCTTAACTGTACAGTCCCATACCTGCACAGCCTCTGGATCTCTCTCGTTCGGGTGTGTATTCGATTCATTCATGTACCCCTCCCGCTGGAAGCCTGCCAGGAGCCGCTCCTTGTCCGTGCTTCACTGCACCGGCTATCACTCCCCGCCCTCGTCAACGCCTGGGATGTTACAGTGGTGGCGGTAGCAATGGTGACAATGGCGGTGACAGTGGTAATAATGTCAATAACGATGGTGGCGGTAGTGACTGTGGTGGTAGTGGAAATGATGATGACAGTGACGATGATGGTAGCAGTGTTGGTGTCGGCAACCAACGGTGGCTATGTGGTGGTGGTGGTTACATCGATGTTGGTAGTGGTTGTGGTGACGATGACGAAGGTGATATTGACTTTAGTGACAATAACGGTGCTAGTGGTGATGTGGTGGCGGAGGTGATAGTGGTGGTAGCAGTGATTGTGGTGATAGCAACATTGACAATAAAGATGGTGATGATGGTAGCGGTAGTAACAACAAAAAGTGTTATTGTCAAATGTGAAAAATATATGTTTTTTAAAACTAAACCAAATTCAATTTTTTTGTTTTGTTTTGAAAAATGAGTATAAAAGTGTTTCGAAAATGATTTAAAATGATTTTAGCTTCATTTTTTTCAAACACATTTTATTTTAAAAATTACATTTAAAAACTAAAAATAAAAACTCACAATCACTCCAAACAATTTCTTAGTTTTCTTGGTTAGTTTCACTTATATTTAATTATAAAATGAGTTTTGCTCTTAAACTCAATTTGAAATTAAAAAAAAAAGAAGAGAGATTTACTTTTGCAATTTCAATTTACAAAATAAAATTCATTAAAACTTTTTTTTATCAGCAAATTCATTAAACTTTATCGGTCTATATACTTTTTTTAAGAGCACATACTCATTATTTAGCACATTTTCTACAAAGGTAATTTAAGATACGATAATTATTGTTCTGAGTCTCAGGTCATAAGGATCACAAATTCAAATCCTTACTGATAAAAAAGAACTCAATGTTTTTAGAGTTAGATAAATATAAATGATTGGTTTTAAGAACTTTTGTCGTCTTAAACTGAAACATTATCCTTGATTAAATCCTGAATATTTGCGTAAATCCTTTTTTTTCTATTTTCTTTTGTGAGAAGAAAAGCGTGTTATTTAACTAACTAATAACCCAAAAATGTATCCAAAGTTGTGAAATACTATTTCCTCCGTAAGAAAAAAAATTTGATTTATACAATTAACATCCAAAATTTGCTGCAAAATTCACTTGTTGAGGATTCAACAAACTGACTATCGACTAAGGTGAAATTTGACTAACTTTTACTTCAACTAAATGAGGTGAAGGCTAATCTGGTTGAATATGGAATTGACGACTTATTAATATTAGTTAAACAAGAAGGTTAGTAAAACATGGATAAGGTTGATACGACTATCTACAATGTTAGAAAAATGACAAAACTTGACTAATATTAATGTTAGTAAATGAGAAGGAGACCAATTCAGTTGAATGTGCAAATGACTAATCTTCAATATTTGATGGACATGAATGTTAGCTAAACATGGATAAAGTTAATACGACTGCCTACAATGTTAGTCGAATTAACAAAATTCAACTAATTTTAAGGTTAATTGAATGAGTATAAGATTAATTTGGCTACATTTAATATTAGTGAGTGAGAGATTCAATTAACTTCAGTGTTACTTGAATATGGATAAAATCATTTCGACTATTTACAATGTTAATCGAATGATAAATTTTGACTAACTTTAAGCATAAAAAAATTAACTGAATTAAGTCAAGTTTAATTTAATAAAGATAAGATGATATTTTCATGATTTTCTGATATTTAAATGACTTGTAGCACTTAAAATTAATCAATGATAATGCTCCTTAAAAAAATAAGAAGTGGTTGTCATCTTCTCCAAAATTGAAATAACTTATCAATTGGCTTCTGAACATAGGAGAATGTGCCTAGATTATAGGAGCAGTCACTGGAGGATAAATCTGTCTCATAATTGGTTAACTGAAATGCTAGCCGAAATCAATTGTTGCTTGCCGATTCAACTGCTAGAATTGGTCATTTCAGTGTAAAACTACCCGAGTGACCCCTAAACCTAGTTAACTCCCAAATCACGTTCTAGTAAATTATCAAATAGAAAAAATGTGGTCCACTAACAAATTTGAGTTAGATTATAAATGAACCTTATACTTCAAATTTTACAAACACAATCAATCCAATATACAAGTCTATTAATTTTATCCTGCATTTTTTTATCACCTTTCTTTACATTTTCTGTCATTTATTGCTTTCACTTAAACCTCTTCTTTAGAGTCTGTTTTCCTTTACCACTTTACTTTATAACCTTTCAATCATTACCTTTCACACAAAATCCTATATTCTCAGTTTCTTTTGCGTTCATCTAGACCAAACACTTTTCGAAGTAGCTTGGGAACTCATAGGCAAAGAACATATTCTCCTTCTTGACTTAAATCGATTGATCATTATTTAGGATCACATTGAAGTAAGGGTAGCTGAAACATATTACGACTAACTTTGAATTTTAGTGACAATATATATTAACTAAATAAGTTAGTAAACCATATTTAGCAAACACTATGGAATTGTGGTTTGTCGGAGTTCAACAACTCAATTTGTTGTCTAAGTTTTGGGTGGGGGAGGTGGAGGAAGAGCCCAGCTCTGAGGCGGGTATGGATCCCCCTTCATTCCTGTCTCAACCAAAACTCAGAAAAAGAAAGCAAAGGAAAAGACAAAAAAGCCTTTGAAAGCCACCTTGTTCGGAATCGTTGTTTAGTGTTGAAGTAGTTTGTTGATCCCTTGATGGACTTATATGTCCTCATTCTCTCTTTTTGGAATGTTGTTATTTGAAGCTTTTGCTTTCAATGAGAAAACTTCTTATCTTCTTATCACTCCTTGAAGCATTAGTTCTAGATGGCTCAGGTAGCTCCTGTTTGTTCTTGTTTTCTCATGGGTTTGATTTTGGCCTCCCATGCTTTATTTGTTTTATGATTCATTCTATTTTAAAATATTTCGGGTTGTGCAGCTTTGGCATAATTACTTTCGCTAAAAAGTAAAATAAAAAAGGGAATGTTTTTAAAAAAAATTAATTACACCAATTTTAATTAAAAAACATATTTTTTAATTTACTTTTCATTAAAATTTGATATGAAAAATAAAAGAGCTAGTATGAAACTAACACTTCAACAAAATAAAGTGTATTTTAGAAATAAAAACATTAATTATGATATTAATTAATTGAAATTTTTTATATGTAACAAAAAAGAAATTTTGTTTTATATCTGGGAGACTGAAGCAGTATGTTATATGGGCTATTCACAAATGAGGGTGGAGATGGTAAAACATAAGATAGTCTAATCCATCAAGAGAGAGCCAAATTGTCTGGGATCAGTGATATTGATTTTCCAATGTCCATCGGGTAACCTCATCTTGCTGGCCTTCCTCCTCTCCCAGTTCAACTCACTCCGACGCCGTTTCGTCAACCTACACAACCTCTGCAACCCCTCCTCCATCGCGTCGTGAACCTTCCACCACCTCCGATGCGCCACGTCACTGGCGTACACCCTCTGCTCCGGGGTGTCCCAGTTGCAGTCATAGTCCCTGTAGCAGTGCCACGGCTTCCATCCCAGGTAGTGAATTGCGTAGACCTCCGCCGGCTCCGCCGCAAACAACGCGTTCTTCGCCCTCGCCTCCACCGTCGTGTTCGCCCAGAAGTTCTTCAGAAAGTTCACCCTCCGCGGCAGCCTGTGCCACCACACGAACACCTCGTTCAGAAACCCCTGGTCCCCTCCGTTGTACGAAACGACGTCGTCGCGGTGCCGCATCAATGTACGGAACGTGCACTTGGAAGGTTCGATCACCATTATTCCCGAGTTGAATATCGATTGGTCGTTCCCCGTGGCCGTTATCTGCGGGAAGTGGAAGAGGATGTCGAGGTTTCGGAGCACGATGATGTCGGAGTCGATGAAGATTACTTTGTCGTAGTCCGTGAGCTGCCATAGCCTGAACTTGCTGTAGTTGTATTCGTTGTAGCTACCTTTCTCGGCCTTCGGGTTTCGGATCCGGGTGATAATTTGGATCATCCAACCCGCTTCGGATAGGGCCTCGCGTTTACGAACGGAGATGAACTTGTCTATAAGGAGGATAAGGTCGCGTTTGGTACCTGTTTGGAGGAGGCTTTGCGCGAGTGTTATTGCGCCGCAAACGTACGCTTCCGAAGAATGCAGCACTGTTGCGTACGCTTCGCGTTTTATTCTCCCTCTGCTTCCAACGCTTTTCTCAATCTTGGATAATTCGTACACCTCCTCGATAACTGCAAATTTCAACTCTGTTATTTTTGCAGTACACTTGAAAAGTATAAACAAACAGAGTGATTTTTATTTATTAATTAAAATATGTAATAAAAGTAATAGAAAATTGTTATGTCTACAAGTTTTTATGCAATAAAAAAAAATTAGATAAGATATTAAGATGATAATTACATCATATATTGCATGAATGGTTTTAACTCAATATAATGCATGACTCATGTTAAACTTGAATCGAAGCTGTTCACTAATTTTGTTTGTATGCTACGATTGATGTTTTTTAAAAATTAATGGGAACTTGAACAAAAGTAAAAAAATCAAAGGCAGGTTAAGGGTCATTTTGGTTGAGTGAAATGAAATGAAGAAAAATATTTGAATTAAATATTGGGGTGGAGGTAAGCCTGAATGAGACTCACTGAATTTTTTGAAAATTTTCTGCTTTTTTTCCTGCTACAGTAATTTCATCAAACAAGCACTAAGCATGGAGAGCCAACTAATCTAAATTTGATAGTGGTTATTTCACATAGCATGCAAAAGTGAAGTGGTTATCTGGTTGGTATAGGTTGTTAAACCACAATTCAAATCAATGTGCTTGTACTAATAATTTTGAGTGTGCTCCTCCTGCCTCCACTAGCAAGGAAAAAGATTTCATAAAGATAACAGTTAGCCCATTGATTACTGCTATTACTAGGGAGTTTTAAAACTTTAATAACTTATCATATGCATTTATTGTTTGTTCATAACTTGATGGAAATAAATGTTTTTATGAAAATTTAGAAGAAAAAAAAGTTTTTATGAAACATTTCCCCCCATATTACTTTAGGATATAGATAATAAATTGTTTCTGTTGAAAATAAGTCATGGTAGAGATATATTATTAACATTTTTTGATATTTTTTTCCACTTTAATTTCTTAATCATTTGCTCTTTTTTATTTATTAAATCACAGAATCTATAATTTTTTGTCACAATTTTAAAAATTAAAACATTTCTAACGCTAACATAAAAAGATTGAAAAGTATATATTATTATCCGTTCATTTGTCTTCTCTTCGACTAAACTCCCTATGGAGAAGAAATGGAAAAGTTCTTTGAAAAAAATAATTTTTATATTGGTTTTCTTTTATATTGGTTTAAAATGTATACATTTGTGATTAACGCATATTTTATGGTTAATAAGATCTTAATAATCACCATCCCATTAGTTAAACAGAATGTGTTAAGTATAGATTTAAACATAAGTAATTAGTGCAAAAATAATATGAAAAAATTAAATATTGTGGGACAATAATTTTAGAAAAATGAAATGCCGACACTATTCCATGGGCATAAAAAGTTGGCAAACGCAATATGTTATATGTATACATTTTATAATAATTAATAAATAAGAACTACAAATGCATTTAAATTAATATCAAGATCAAATACGCTTATCTTATTATTCTTTTTTGAATTCTGTTGTATGCTAGTCCAACATGAAAACACACCCTTTGTTCATAGAGGCTATATATTCTTTAATATTTACATAACATAGTAAAAAAAAAAAAAGGATAGTCAGTTAGAACTCATGATTTTTTTTTTTATCATCATGATATTAGTGTAAAATATTCACTAATTTTCACTAATGACTACTTTTCGTCAGAAAATCTGATTAATCGTTTTTAGTGGATTTTTTTTTCTCAACCATGCTTTTTCCATTTACAAGACTCTAATCCGAGATCTTGTTTAAGGGGATCGAATCCATGACCACTCCAATCAACAAGTTGGATCCTAAGTCAATAAACTCATGATTTTGTTATGCCTTTGGTATTAAATAAAAAAATGACACAATGAAAAAATCTGGTATGGCAAACAGAAGGTTATAGTAGTTTAATTTTTTTAACTAATATGGTAAAAAGTAAAATAAGCCAGTGCCCGTAGCTCTGTGGGTGCAGGTTTTCTAATTTTAAGCACAATAGAAGTCTTAGGTTCAACCTCCATCTGCCGCGTAAATTTTTCTGATTGGGAACGTTTAGTTGCTTTTAATGCATGTGTTTATTTTGCTGGGATGAAGGGAAAGTAACATAAGGAGGAAAATAAAAAATAATATGTAAAAAAATTGATTGGTGGATGCTCCAAACCTAGTTGACACCTACCAAGAAAAATAGAAAAGAGAAAAAAAAATGTAGGTATAATGGTCATAAGAAGATAAAGATAGAGATAAAAACAATAAGTGGTATGATAATATGATATATATTTGAAACAGAGAAATGTTTACGTATCATATTACTTTAATATGCAAAGTTGAAATACCGGCGTATAGCATATATACCTTGTTCCCAGAGAGGCAAGGCCAACTTGCAGGACCCAACGGGCAATGAAACCTTGAGTTCTAACCTCTTCACCTCAGGTTCATAATACCACCATTCACCTTCACGCTTAACCAAGTTGTCGCATGGAAACAGCTCCAGCATTGGTCTACACGTGCTCCAAAAAACCACTCTTGTCTTCCCTCTCCAATCCTTCTTCCCCTTCTTCACGACTAGATTCGCAACTATAAGATGAACTTGCAACCGGAAAACGTCCCTCCTCCACCCTTCTTCGGGATACCTGCATGGCATCTTAGCCACGATCACGTCCATGCTTCCGTATTCTGCATACTCCGGCATAGGTATCTCTGGACATGATGGCACATCATTCTCTTCTTCCTCGTCTATCCATTCAGGAAACAAGTCCGTCCAGTTCAAAAATTGTGATACCCTCTCAAAATAAACGCTTGTCCTTTCCCCATGCGTGCTCCAGTTACTTACATCGTCTTCTTTCATGTTTACCATTCCAATCTTCATTCTTTCCCCTAACTTACTAAAAAAGCTAGGTACTTCTATCTTCTTTGCACTCTTATTCTTTTGCCTCTGTGGGTTTGCTTGAGGTTCATCCAATGCCGCTTCCATTTTGAAGTTTTCGTGTCTACAGACAAATAAGAATACATGCTTCAATTGCACATCAAGTGAAGTTTGAATTTAGCACATACACACAAAATAAAGGTATGATGCCACCAAAGTAGGCTCACCTTACCCCGTGATGACATTCGCCCAAAGAGCACCTCACTATGGATCCTGCATCCTCCAAATAGTCAGAAGATGGATGGGGAAGAACGGTGGCATAAACAACCAGAAATACAACAAGGAAGACCAAATTGATTCTGGTAATCGAAGCTTTAGATGGCATCGTCTTCAGCATCTTTTTAAGACTAGAACCTTGCATCCCTTGGGCAGTATTATCAACAATGCCCGAGTAGAGAGGACTAACTAAATATCTAAATTAACTCCCCACTCATCAATTCATTATGTAGTAGTAGTTAAATATAGTGAAGAGAATAAGGAGTAAGGATCGGTAGTAGTTGCAGTAGCAGTTAGAAATTAGGGTAAATCTCAAATCAAGGCAGACCATTTACGTAGCTCCAAGTGTCCTTTCCAAGCTTTAATATTTCCTACCGAGCGAGACAAGTAAGATCCGAACGAAACTGCTTACTTGTGTATTTCAGGCAGATGGTCAACTGAAACTACCTATATATCATTGCATGTTTCCAGTAGCTATATATCATTGCATGTTTCCAGTAGCTAAAATCAGTTCAGATACAAAGGGAGGGGTAGAGAAGTAAAATCCTCAAGTCCATTAGCACTGGAAAATACACAATTGGAAACGTACAAGGGCAGGATAGAAGGTTCGCCAACTATTCGGTTGAAACGTCACCCTCTTGCATGCGAAAAGAGATTGCTAATTATTTGTTCCTGAATTGCGAGGCTCCACCAATTCGTGATAGTTTATAATATATCTAACGAAAATCTCTTTTAGCTTGTTCAAAATTGATATATAATATGTTTGCAGGTTGCGCGTCCGCACATCATAAATCACCAAAAAAGATTTCAGGGGAAGTTTTGCACGGCTACTTCATAAGAGCTGATAAACTATCACATTTGTGTCCCCACATCCATGGACGATTATCAGGCCACGTAAAAGTGGGGACAATATGCGAGACCTGATGGTCTCCATTTCACTCATACAATGAAATGAAGCGCAGCAGTAGGTCAACTTTGTCTTTTAGGACTATGGTAAATCACTCACTTCAGGTGGTTAATCAATCCCATTATGTCTTTCCAAACACAAAAAAGGGTTGTGAATCGTGATAACCCCCTCCGTAATCTCCATCGAAAGAAAGAACAGAAATTTCTAGATTTCTAGATCTCTCATCTTCAAAAACAGTATGGATATCAAATGTAAATGAAGATCGTTCTCTTCCCTGAACTAATAAAAGTAGAATTCAAGGAAAAGGATTACAGCTATTGCCAAAACAAATAAATTATCTGTACAGGTACGAGGAAGAAGACCTCTCACATTTGGGATTTAGCATGCTCAACAAATGGTGGAACGATCTCTTAATTGAAATGTACGTTAGCGTTTATGTCCTCTCACATACACATACCTTATATCCACCGAGAATCTTAGTGCAGTATTCGCATCAGAAGGCATTTCTATTGAGAAGAAGGAAGAACACAACTATTTGAAGGCAGAGGTCCTAGCATCTCACCAGCTGACTAAATTGTGACAACAGTAACATCTAAGTTGCTCAAGAAAACCACATGAAATCATGGTTAGCTTAAATTCGCACCCTGGGAATCATTCATTAAGTTCTTGTATGTGTTGAGAGCGACTTTTTCCTGGTGGAATAAAAATCAAATCCTCCCATCCTGAATTCCTTTCACTCATCTGTATCAAGCGAGAGAGAACTTATCAGACTTCAAATTACTGCCAAACTTATAAGCTACTGAACCTGTAAGCAGACTTAACTACCTCCATTTTTCTCAGTACATCTTCCAAGCTACCAACCTGTTATTTATTAAAAAGTTAAAAAACTAGAGAAACATAAACAAACTTCAAATAAATGATAAACTACAAAATCAATTCCACTCTAGCATGCAAATTATTTTATTATATAAACACACTAGATATCTACCAGAATATCAGGGTTGAGATTAGCACATGGGGACCATGTGGTTACTCAAATCCAAACACACAAATCCACATCCAGTTTTTAAAATTAAAAAAAGAAAAAAGAAAAATAAGTTTCTCCCTTTTCCCCTCACCTTTTTCATGGAAGACAGATTACAAGAGTTACATGAGCTTAATCGAAAACGGATAGAATTTAAGTCTTTGTTTGGTTTGAAAAAATGTTCTTTGTTTTCTTTTCTTATTTTCACTAAGAATTACAATAGTAACTTTGTTTTCACTAGGTCACCTGTTTTCAAAGATATATACAAAAATCTGTGAATACAAATATTTGATCTTCACCTAACCTTTCATGATTTCCTATAATAAACTTTCGCAAACAGGGAAACTAATAAAAACAACATAGCATTTTCATATTTACTAGTGAAAATAAAAAAATGAAAACAAAAATATTTTCTTCAATAAAAAAAATCCCTTAGATTGCTATTTCCACATTGAAATCATCCATTGAGCAGATGCTTTGTTTCCCATGAAAATTGAAAAAGACATCAACAAAAAGAAAATCAGAAATAGAACGAAAACTAACTATTCCATCAGCATAATTGTTTCCACAGCCATATAGTTTGGTTCAAAGAAAAATTTAAATAGCACAAGCATTTCTTACCTTAATCACTGCCTTAAACGAAATTCATCTCATGTTATCAAATATCAATAAGATATACTACAGAGACCACTATGATTCAACCAAATGTTCAGCATGTTTTCAAGTTGATCATACAGGTAGTTAAATGTTTTTTTAAATCCAAGATAAGTCTTCCATAAAGCATATGCAAAACAAATTACCTTTTTGAGGGTTCAATAAAATATGCCACTGCTTTTGGTGATTAGAAAAATTGTGAAACTAGTAAGCAGCTTTGACAAATACATTGATTTGTCAAAAGTATAAAAATTAAAATAAAGAGCAAGAGATGGTAGATTCTATACGGCTATATGTTGAGAAACACCAGGTCCTCTTGATGCCCTGGAAACTTTGGATAGTTCCTGCTCAATATCCTCCTGTCCATTTAACCAGAAAATGATAAAATACTTTATAAATATATTCTATGAAGCAACATGCACGTGACTTATGATGTCTTAATAATGTAATTGAAATAACAAGTAGATCAATAAGTCAAACAAACCTTAGAGAAATACACAGGGCAGTAACGCTTATTCTTCTTCTTCACAACCAAAAGCTCTGACTGTAAGAACATATGATTATTAGTCAATAGTACCAAACTACCACAATGATGAGGCAATACTAAAATAGTTAAATGGCTTAAAATCAGCCAGTCTCTAACAATGTATACGTCATATACCACAAATCAGCTGCAGTTAATTAGTTGACAGTTAGTTCAGTAAAAAAAGAAAATGTACAGAAGTTAAGTTTGTAAATGTATAAAACAAAAGATGAGCTCATAACATTTTGTAACTCCCACCCACAGACCATCTAAAGTTCACAAGCAAATAAGAAAACATACCTGAAAAACAGGAACTCCATCAAAACCTCCCTTGTTGGCTGGTTTAAGCTGACAAGAGTGAAATGGATACTAAATTAAACAGAATCTAACAGCTTAGCAACAACCAACACATATGCTACACGTTTATGTATAATTTTAGTTTAAATTGATGCCACAGAACTAATTCCGACATTGCAGCTATGTATATTGTCATTGCTACTGGACTGAAATGATGAACAATAATGGTGTGGCTTAAAGTGATATGTTGTATGCGAGAACTATATAGCAAGATGCTAACCTCCAAAGCATTCCTTATTTGAACAGGATCGGGTAAGAATCGGAAGGCAATGCCTTCAACCTTCAACATGTATACCTGTAGCACAAGAATAGTCATGTAAAAATAAAAACCATAATAAACAAGCTGAAAACATTATCTAGTTGAAGTCAGTAGCACTTCCTCCCCCCCTTATTGATTACTCAATTCCTACATGATAGAAACCAAGCCACAACTCTATTGAGTGTGAAACAAGGATTATTAGACAGCTAAAGGCATTTGATAGATACAAGTATGGAATACAGGTTCCACATTGGCAAAATATGTTATCAATATATATAATTTGGCAAGATATGCATCAATTGAACAGCACTAAGTAAATCCAAGGCATCGTTAAAGAAATCCACATTCGCTTTTATTTTCCTTTTAAAAAGCAGCATTACGGCGAGAGAGCTAAGAAATAGAAAAGGACCTGGTCAAGAGTAATTGGAACAACCCTAGCCTTGCTTCGAAGCTCTCTACTCCGTGATCGAACCTAAAATAGTGAAGAACAAATTAGAACAATGTAATTAAAAGAGGATGAAAATAAGAAGCCAAATTGGAATTGAGCGGAGAAACCTGAGCGAGGAAAGCTTCGGCGTCCTCTTGGCGAAAGCAAAGCAATCCAATGGACTTGGCACCGTCGGCGTCGGAGATAAGAACGAACTCATTGTTGGAATTGCTGACGGTGTAAACGGAGGTGCCGACGAGGGACTTAGCCAGGTGCTGGGAGCCCAAAGTAGCAGTGGCGGCGAGGGCGTGTTTGGGGAATAGAAGATTATGATGAGCTTGAGCTAGGGCTCGCTTCGTGTCATCCAAACGAGTCGCGAGGTCAGACCCTAAGCGGACGCAGTGTTGATGGATGAAGCTGGAAAATGACAGAAGCGGGTTTGAGTGTCCGCGCGACTCCATCTAAGCCTTCTTCTTCACCCAATCCTTCCACGTTAACTACATACATACATAAATATCCCATTTCCATGTTATCTTAAATTATGGATTAATCCGTTAATCGCTTGGGTTGGGCCCACTAGTCAATCAGTTTCGCCCCAAATCTGTTTTTGCCAGGGACCCCCGTTTTTGGACTGTGCCATCATAACGTATCCAAACTCTAGGGACCTGTTTGCCTAATATTTAAAATTAATTTCCCTCACCGTAATACTTATTTTAATGAAAAACATGAGATTAATTCATTTAAATTTGTATCTTAATTATATTTAATTTGGTATTTTAAAATTAACTTTATTAAATAAAAAAAATTAAACAAGTCTTAAATTAATACATCATCAATGTTGCTATGTTGATACCCTTGTATGACTCTCCTCAAAGTTAGTCTTCCACAGTTCGACCCCATCGCTAGCGGGTAGGACTCATCTATTAGACAAGACTGTAAGATTGATAATTAAATACCTAAATAAGCCAATTAACACCCAATATGTCACTTAATCTTTAATATGTTGATTAACCACTAATATGTCAATTAATTAACTCCTTATATGTCTCACTATAAATTAATGTTAGCCTCCTATACATAATGAGAAAATAGACTTTTTTTCAGTTACAGAATGAGAAGAGAGACTGAACACATCAATGAATTAGACAATGTTGAGCTTTAAGATTGAGCTAGTGTCTAGTGCACGATGTTGACTGAAACATTTAACACCCACTATAAACTTTGGTAAAACTTTTTCCGACCACACATACCTACATTTTTTGTTCGAATTTTCAACATCAAAGTGGTTATGTGGTGCACGTATTTTGTCTAAGTCAAATAATGGAGGATCGAGAAACAACACCCATCGCATATTGCCATCTCACGGAGGTAGTGGGAGATCTTTAAATTTTTCTAGTGGCGCAACAAATAGTTTAGGATAATTATGCATTTACCCCTAAATATTTTTTATTTTATTTTGTCTCTATACTTTTTGTTGTTAATGGTTTTAATTCTGGTTATCGATTAATAACATTAATTGATAATTTAATATCCACGTTAGTTAGTAGTTCAATGACTTGTTCATCATCAATGAACTTCACTAGACAATCACATATAATTTTTGGGTAAATTGTGTTTCATAAATTTAATTGACATCATCAACTAATATGAGCATATTGTTATTCGACAATAGGAAATATGATTATTAACATAAGAAAATCATAGGAACCAAAAATGATATAAAAAAATTGTTTAAGGACTACAAGTGAAATTTACAAAAAAGATTAGCAACCAAAACATAATTAACCAAATAGTTTATAATATTTTTGCAAAAGAAAAATATCACAAAATTATACAAAATACTTAAATACAAAATAATGTCATGATGAAAAATTTTAAATATTTAAGTTTCTATAAATTATAATTGTTCTCTGTACATTTTCATACTTTAAAATATTCTATGATTTTTCATTTGTTATAAAAAAATAAAAGGATAAAGCAGTGAAATTATTAGTATCAATTTATATATATATATATATTTTACATTCATTCGAAAAAATATATGGGTTAATTTTTTTTATTACACATATATAAATAAATAAAAAATATTGTGAGAACAATTGCCCCATTATGTTACATGTGCATCCGCCAGTGCAAGGAGGCATCCGTTTCATCATTTTATAATCATGATATTCCTACAACATGTTTTGTTTCAAATTTTGAAAACAAAGGATATAACAAAAGCGACATTTAAAATTCAACTTTTTAACAATCTCAAATAGAAGTTTTGGTCTGCCTATTGAACCTTGTTTTGTTAAAACTGCCCGACCAATGGTTTGTCGTGGTCTTGTAGCTATGCCTTGAATTATTAGTCAGAGTATGAAAAAAGGACAGAACTTATTCTAAAGCTGTCATTGAAATATAGCATATGGCCATTTTATAAATATATAAAATAAACCACCCCTTAATTAGCAGCTTCTATTAGCATCGAATACTATAAGGTGCTAAGATATGAGTTGCTCTCCAGTGATAACAAATGCTATATCAAATTAATGCATGCTTTAAAGCTTGATTAATTTTCTAATGGAAACGGTTGTAGATGGGCTAAGCATCCTAATTTTGTTAAATTTTAAACTTGGGTGAAAATTGATTTTGAACTGTTAAATATAATTAAGACACGTGTCTAAATTAAAATTAATTTGAACCATATATTTATATTGAAATGTGTTTTTATCTATTTAAAAAGTGTGAAAATTGATTTTCTAACTTTAAAACAAATAGGGAATAAGTTGACGAAAGAACCCTTCAATTTAAGATGTTATTGAGTTATGCTCTTTTCGACCCAAATAATACACACCCCTTACTCGAAACACGACTTATGAATTTCTGAACTTTGAATACGGGGAGCTGAGGATACAACAATTTATCAATTAATATTCAATTTTAAGTTAAAAGTTTACTATTAATTTTTAGAATAGGACCAAAGGCGTTATTGATATATACGATTGCGGTGAACCGTGAACATATAACATACATAACAAGATATGTTAAGTCATAATAAAATTTAAATCATTTAACTGAAGTCTTACAAATAATAAAAACGTTTAGCGCATGTTTGATACAAAATGTTCATATGCTTCATTGAATGAAGATATATTAGTTTTGCCGTGTGCATGCATGGTATATGGAAAGTTCTAAACTCCAAATCATTCTTCCTTGGTGTCTATAATCTATTGTGAACAAAAGGCTATCTTTAACTTGTATACGTACGCCTTCTCTTTGCCAGTATTGTTTTAATATTTGTATAAATAACTTGCTTGCTTTATATAGTTCTTTCGCCTTTAACACGGCAGACCCTTAAAGCCAACAAATTCCGGTTTAAAGCTTCCGATTTTATATTTCAAATGTTCTTATAATCTTATCATTTCAACACATAAGGCCAAATGGAGGAGAGAGGGTCATATACAGCCTAGATCTACAAGAAGGATGAGCACGTATAACTTTATGCTTATACTTTCTATTATAAATACCATTAATTGCAAAAGAATAAACACATCAATATTTAAGCATAAAGAAAAAGAAAGGCTAAAAGCACAACAGCTACCATATTGTTTAATTGAAATAAGAACCAATCCAAATCTATAAAATAGTGTCACCACCCACAGGTATGACATGGATACTTTTCCATTTTTGGAGTATTGGACTTCATAGGATGTGAGGTGTCCATGAACTATTTTCCATTCTAATTTCCGTGAGTAGATTGATTATTTAACTGAAGAGTTTAAAAATAATAAGAATATTTAATGAATGTTTAATACAAATTAAATGTTCATGCTTCATTGATGACAAACTTGTTTTGCCTTGTTTGGTGTATATATGGACAAGTTCAGAATTCCTTATCGTTCTTCCTGGTGTCTATAATCTAATATGAACAAAATGCAATCTTTAACTTGAAATACATTCTTGCTAGTTTTATTCTAGTATTTGTATAAATAACTTGTTTGCCTTTAACATGGCAGTTGGCAGACCCTTTAAGTCCACAAATTATTAATGCTGGTTTAATCTAAAGCTTCCGATTTAATATTTCAACTTTCAAGTGCTCTTCTTTTCTCTCTACATGCCTAATGGAGAGGATCATATACGGCTTGCAATCTAGAATCTTGATCTACATATGAAGGATGAGCACGGATAACTTTATGTTTATACTTTTATACGTACCAACTTGCAAAGAGAATAAAACACATCACTATTTATGCTTGTATATATACCAATTAATAAAAAAAAGAGAGGCTAAAAGCACCACATAAGCAACCATAATTGAAATAAGGCTAAAGGCTTATGTGTATATATACAACGTACATAGCAAAAGGGACAATTTTATACATTGTGCCGCCCCAATATATATATTATAGAATTTATATCACATAGATCCACCCTGTTAAGCAGCACGCCTGCAGTACCAACAAGCAAAATAGCAAAGGGATATGATTCTTATTCTCCCACAAGGATGCAGATTAATAAATAGAATACTCCATATACCTTCGTAATTATTAATGATAAACATGGATACATTAACAACATAGGAAAACAAAAGTGACAATATAAATACAGAAGCCAAGCTTGGAAGGTGATCACGAGCTAGACATAACACAAATACAGAGTACGTAACGAGGGGTTGAATAGCAGTATCAGAGTGAAAGAACACAGATATTTATTATGGCGTTCATGGAGCGTAATGTGTGGAGTGATGGGAAGCGTGTGATGACTGTGGAGCAATTTAAGCGGTGGCTGATGACAGCATTTGACACAAACGGAGATGGAAGAATCAGCAAAGCGGAACTGTGCCGCGCCGTGCGCCTCACCGGAGGGTTATTTGCCTCATGGAGTAGTGGACGAGCCTTCAAGTCTGCAGACGCCAACCGTGACGGTTTCATTGATGATAACGAATTCAGAAACCTTGCCCATTTTGCAGACAAGTATTTCAATGTCAGAATCACACGCTAGTTTAGTTTTTCACTTGTTCTCATCACCTGCACCGAGTTTAGTTCACTTCTTTTCTCTGTTTTTTTAAGGGAAATGCTGATTTGTACGAAAATCTGTACTTGAAGGGTGATTAATTCTTCTTCATACTATTTAGATTAGTTATTTTCCTTTTTTAACTTTATTATTACTAGTTAGAAACAGGCACTACGTGCCTCAACTGCCAATTTCTTTTATTTTTTTAGTTTAAAATTAATATTAAAATAATTAAAAGATTTAAATAATTATTACATTGGAGGAGTTGTTTTTTTAATAACTGTATTTTGATGAGTTATATTTTTTAATAATCGTTTGATTCAAAGGTAGTTTTCAGAATTAGTTAAAGGACAAAATGGTCTAAGAAAACATGTACACCAAATATGAGTAGTTTTTATTAATAGTTAACGATGTTTCAATATTTTTATTAAGTGAAACAAATTAAATAATATTATTGAAATGAGAAAGTAATAAAATGAAATTATTTTATATTTTACTAAAAATAAAAATTACTAACATTTTAAAATTTTTGTGCTATTGACAATTAATTACATTTAAAGGACAGAAATATAATACATACAACTAGGGTTTTTTAATACCCAAATACAAATAAAATGGTAATTTGGGTATTGTTTAACATACAACTGATACAAGACTTAAAAAACAAAAACATAATGAAGTAGCATGAACAATTGCACAAACGGAGTGGTGGCAAACATACACCACCATGACATACAAGTATACAATAAAATTAGTTATATTAATAATATCTTCAATACTTTAGTTCCAGGAGAAATATTGAACATATACTAGAAAATTGTAAAGATATTTACCTATAAAGTTTCTGATTAAATTAGAGGAAACACTTGAGTTAAAAACCTATGCAAAATAGATCAAGTATCTAATTACTAAAACTAAATCCTGGAGTCTGGATAGATTATGTAGAGCTGATAAAGTTACCCATATAATTTTTGGAGCAGCACAGCCTGCGCCCATTCATATCTAGACTGCATAATTGAGCCTAAAAATCCATGGGAGCCTTTCAAATATCTATGGCAGGAGGGGGTAGTTTCCAGAAATTCCATGAATTAAATTCCTCCTGCAAACAAGGTTCAGCAAGAAAACGGGCAAAGGTAACCAAGATTACAAAAAAAAAAATCCTTAATAGAATGAAACTTGCATTAAAAGCATAATAACATAACCAGGATAAATCACACAGCAGACAAATATTAAAAGATCCACCCTGCTCTCACACTCAACATGTTTTACTTTTGAAATTTAAATTCTAGGAAGACTGAAAAAAATATGTGGAACACAATCCCCAAGACTGGCATTATGAACAAGAGAATAAAAAATAAAGTTTCTTCAAGATTAAACCTGCTCAGAAGAGCTCGTAGGGGGGAACATTCCATTCACGAGAGCATGAAGAGAAGTATATGATTTTGTGTCAACACGGCGGTTTACAACCACCTCTCCCTGCGAACTTAAAAATAAGAAAGGTTTGACGAACTTCAAACATTTTAGGAACTTCTAGCATGAAGCAAATTTTTACTTTTAAAAAAGAAGGATTTATTTACCCTTGGATTAATAATGAAAATTTTTCCTAGGCGAATTCCAACCTTAAGGTAGCTGATTTCATCCGTATCCCTATTACCAAAACCAGCATAGAATGGACTGCTATCAGAAGGAAAAAGTGCCTTGATGTCCTGATGACATAAAAATTCAAGTTGACTTTAATAACATTATGAATGTAATATGATCATTGTAATATGTAGCAGCGGGAAACTAACATCTAAGCATGCAATTTTGAATTCATGAGGAACCCTCCTAATAACTGGAAATAGATGAGAAAAAAAATGTTTTAGTCCAAAATATTATAAATGCAAGACCAGGGCATTTCATACACAGACTTAAATTAATTTTTTTTATGAATCTTCTCACTCTCGTATATATACATCAAAATTAAGAGGTCAATGAGTCATAAGAAAAAAAATCATACAAGAGTCCTACATATATTGGCCACAGCTCCACATGGTGGTGTCTTATACGAACTAGAATAAATAGAAAAAATCAGAAATCATGCCATGAAAGAAATCACAAACTTAGTCACTTTTAATCTTTTTAACAAACATGACCCACACTGCTTGTGTCTTTATGTGATATAAGGGAATAAAAGTTGAATGTTTTTATTTTATTCAATTTTGCCCATTTATACTATTCTTAGAGGTTCCTAGTACAATAGTATAGCCTTCCAATCCCTATTATACAAAACCTATATGTCACTTAATGTAAAAGCATGGCACAAAAGTACAGACTCCAGATTTTCGTTACAGGCTTTGCAGACTGCTTTAGCTAAAATACTCGAATTTCATTAAAGAACTTGTCCATTCTTCAAGAGAAATTTTTAATTATTCAAGTAGGATTTCTTTGTAATCAGTAGGGGGAGGGGGGGGGGGGGGGGGGGGGGGGGGGGGGGGGGGGGGGGGGGGGGGGGGGGGGGGGAAGGGGGAATAATTGAAGACACAGTGATGTTTTCAAGTATCAACAAAGACAATCTGCATTCATGTAATAAAAAAAGTTTTATACAATTGCTTTATATAAAAGTAGTCCCTAACCCCCTGGATAAAAAAAAGAAGGAAACACAAAAAAAGTTGTACAACTTGGAAGAAAAGGAACAATAAGAAGCAGCAGAAGAGAAAGACAAGCAGAGTTGTTACCTTCTCGATATAGAGAGGGAAAAAGTCCATCAGGGGAAATAACAACAGGACCATCTGGTAAAACTTTTCCATCCTGCAATATAAAGAATGAAAATGTAAATGGCTTTCTTTTTAATATTTTTATCCATATGGATTAGAAACTGATTGCTAAATTTACACATCACCTGTTTAAGGTTAAGTAAGAATTGCCGTGTAATATAGGCCTGAGAAATTGAACGAGCACTGAGAAAAAGCAGTTGATAACCATTTTCCTGTAAATGTGAAATCGACAAGGGAAAAGATCATGAGACAACATACAGGTGAAAAGAGATCAAAGGATAGTTGTTATGGAAGAACATAGGTACAGTTTACATCATAAAACTCCTAAAAAATTAATCATATTAGAATGATAAAAACTTTTAGAATATAAGCAATTTAGTGCCTTTAACAAATAAAAAAGCAACCCAATTATTTGGTTTGAGCATACCTACCCCAAAACTTCCCATATGCAATGATGTATGATCAGTGTATTCAGAGGATTTAACCACATTATCATATTGTAGCAGTCTCAAAACATCTAAAACAAGGACAAGATAAGCAAACCTTGATAGCGGAGAATAAATGTGCAACACTTGTCTGTGACCAGTCAATACCAACCAAAGGCATGAACTGACCAAGAACATCTGACCTGTAAGACACGAAACAAGAAAAAGAAATTACAATTTCATACTAGAGTTAGATCTTTTGAAAATAACAGAAGAGAAGCAAAATACATGGACTCTATTAGGCAAAAGCTTATCAGGATGACAGGTGTTAGAAATCAAACTCAATTTGCATCTCTAAATTAATCCACAATCTACAAGGATATGGAAACTTGAAGAAATTTCTAGAAATTTATAGAAGCATGAAGAAACTTCTAGAAATATATGGAAGCTTGTAGAAGCTTATGGAAACTTCTGGAAGCTCATGGAAGACTGTAGAATCTTGTGGAAGCTTCTGGAAACATAAGGAAGATTAAAGAAACCTATAGAAGAGTCTAGAGAGATAGTGAAGTAAAGAGTAATGAAGAAGATAGGAGAAGAATCTAGAAGCCTCACAAAGCAAGTATAAATAGGGGTAGAGGCTCTTGGCTAGAAGAAAGTGTCTTGGTTGAAAGCAAGTGTGTATATGTGAGTGTGGGTGTGGAAGAAGCAAAAAAGTGTAGAGTGAAAGTGAGTTTGAGAAAATAAGTAGTAAAAGTGAGTGAGTGAAACTCAAAGTAGTCCTTGTAAAGTTCAAGTGTGTGAAAGTATTTGTAACTTGAGTTTCTCTAAATAAAAGTGTATACTTTCATTTTCAACAAGTGGTACCAGAGCTGGTTGTCCAGGACTGAGTAATTCTCAAGGAGGCTAGTGA
>PYAF01001757.1:2821920-2833675 GCA_007407185.1 Glycine tomentella
TCTTGGTTGAAAGCAAGTGTGTATATGTGAGTGTGGGTGTGGAAGAAGCAAATAAGTGTAGAGTGAAAGTGAGTTTGAGAAAATAAGTAGTAAAAGTGAGTGAGTGAAACTCAAAGTAGTCCTTGTAAAGTTCAAGTGTGTGAAAGTATTTGTAACTTGAGTTTCTCTAAATAAAAGTGTATACTTTCATTTTCAACAACAGGATGTTAAAAGTCCTTGAAGCAAGAAGGAAAGGGTATTCAAATTCAAACAATTTCTACAATTTTATTTTCTGTTGTGTTGTCCATCTTATCTTACTTCCTTATGTAATACTCATAATGTATTTGGCATTCCAACAAAAAACAATTTCCCTTAAATATGCTAACTTTACCTTATCATCTCAAAATTGGCCAAGATATTGCAACAACTTGTAAATTTTTTCATAGAAATAGTACCATAAATCGTCAATCAATTCAACTGTAAAGGTCTAATCGTAATTGTTAAACTAATTATACCTGCTTAAATTTTTTAGTAGAGCGGACCAAACAAGGATCTTTATCTACTTAAATTTTTACATCCATTCAGATCGTTGATTAGCAACTGGACAACCTAGGTTGTCTAGCTCAATTATCTAATAACCCTAAAGTGAATGACATTTTCCTTCTACAGGGTATGTCAAACTCCAATAAGTAATTCATAAGCCTGATTGGGTTTACACTTACCAACCAAACAACAAAAATTATGGTCAAATTTCTTCCATAAAATTCCAATACACATCAAAGAACTGCCTCATAGAGTTTTTCTTCATTAGAAATCGAACCCATGTATTTTAAAACCATTAGAAACTTTTACATGTCTAATTTCCCTTAAGCAAATTTTTAAGTTAAAAGCTCAGCTAATAAGAGAATGAGTCTAAGCACAAGGTAATCAAATCTATGTATACAAATTCAACCAACAAGAAGCAAACATGAAGAGAGACACCAGAAAATATGCCCCTGCATTCCTTCATAATTGTTCAAAGTGCAATCAACCACAAGTACCCCTTAATGATACTAAATTATTGGATTTATACTCCAAGCTTGATAAGTTGATAGATTTATGTTTGTATTGTGTTTTCAATAGATATTTTAGCATGTAAGAGCATACTAATTCTAAAAAGCATATGACAGGAAATAAAACAAAAAGGCAACTAAATGATAAAGGAAAAAGCATGAAATAAAATTCATATGTTGTTTTAGGAGCAAGCAACTGAACACGCTGAACAAAGCAGATGAATTATGTTGTTGGAATCCCATTAGCACTATAAACTGAAACAAGGTTGGAAAGTCCATAACCAGTTTTTTTCAAGTGATAACAGGATAGGGAAAAGCAACATTCAGGACTCAAAAGAAACAAGATCTATAGAGAATCTAATTGATTGCCAATTACCACCATGTAAACATCACATAATAGAAGTTTACTGATATATAGCAGAATAGATTTTATCCTGACATATATTTAAAGAAATTTGGTGTGATATGTTACTCCTAGGTCTGAACAGCATGGATTGGTAAGCTCATGGTGGAATACAGCATATAGTGGATATCTTTTCCCTTGATAGCGGCAAGACATATTTGATTGAAAAAAAAAAAAAGTCAGACAGCTCTAAGATTTAAATGAGATTGCAGAGGAGCATAATTTTAGGTAGATACCAATTATCTTCATTTGGTAGGTAACATCAAATTAACAAATAAAATAACCAAGAAAAACAATTTTTAAAAGAATGAATATTAACCAGAGTGTTGTCTGAGTGCATTATATATTTTAAAAACAGCTTCATTTTCAAAAAGATGTATCCTCACCTTGTAATTGTACCATCCACATCTGAGATCACTATACGAGTGTTCCATTTCCACAAATATTCTCGACAATTAACCTGTTAGTCAAACATAAAAAATGAAAAATAAAAGTAGAAGAGAGATTTCAATTGAAGAAATGTACGTAAAAGGAAATGAGAAGTAAACTTCATGTTCTTAAAATAAAATTATAGAAACTCATGATTATTTACCTGCTGCTTCCCCAGCACAGCTGTAGAGAAACTGAAGGTTACAGTATTCATCCCATCCTTCAGATTCAACGAGGCTAGCTGTTCAGAGGTTGGAGTCATTTCCTTAACCTTCTTTTTCATTAAATTGGGTTTGAGCTCATTTTTGTTCATATCAGCACTAATCGTATTCTCTGGAGAATTAACAAAAGTAGTGTTTTTGGCATCACTTGGAGAAGGGGACAACATAGACTTTCTAGATCCTTCTCTCCTCAAGGAGAAAGGCCAAATTCTCCAACTTCCACCAGCAGAAGGGTTACATGTTGATGGATCTCCTGTATGATTTTTATCAACTTGGTCAGCTGGTATCATGACTTTCAGTTTAAATATATATGGACTTTCAAAAGACACCAAGCCTATATCCCATGGAAAATAATGATAACCAATCTTAATAACAAGCCTATCATCCCCAAGGATGCAGAGAAGTAAATTTATTTACCAACCAGATATTCAGCATTGAATGCTTTAGAAGTACAGTCAGCTACCATCCCTTCACACAACAAGTGTTTACAGAGACTGTTGTTCACATAAATGATAAATCAGTATAATAACTACCTACAGGCTACAGCTTAATGTTTGAGAAGCCTTTTTCAAAGTTACAACAATGACAAAACCCTTCATTTTGCTCTGACAAAACACACAAGTCAACTCAAACTAAATTATTGTTCAAAATAGAAAGTCGCTTCTGAATCTTCTGTAAAATTTACAACCTGTTGCTATAAAATGTATAGCAATTATCATTCCATAAAAAACAGTATATTCAGTACACTACTAGAAGAGATGAAATATTATCTAAAGACGTGGATTGTTTTCAATTCAGTAGAAAGACAACTTATATAAGTTCTCTTACCAAGGGGAATCTTCAGAACAGTACCTTTGAGTTCCCCAGAATCATTGTAATCCTTGGCACCTTGCTCCTCATGTGATAACTGGTTTCCTTTGTCTTCATCTGATTTTAGACATTCCAAGTCATCTTTTCCAGGAAATGGCCAAGGCAAGGATGTGGATTTTGAGTCTAGTGATTGACTTAAAGGATAACAAACACAGTGTTCGACCATGATGTCATTACCAGAAGAAATATTTGGCAAGGATCCCGAAAGCTGCACAACGTCCTCCCCAGCAGCTTTGTTTATAGGAATGACTATGGGATTGGATATTGCTGTTAACTTTTCAGTGTCATTCCCATAAGAAACATGATCTTCTTTATCTACATGTTCAGGGGAGAATGATCTCTTGAATCGATCATTGATAACATTTTTGTCAAGGCCACTAAAAAGGAAATTTTCGTCCTCTGAACTTGGTGATGATGATCTCCTTGATGCTTTTCTAGGTAAAGAATCATCAACAGAATCTAGAGGAGATGATAGTGTGCTAGAGACATCTTTGTCCTTCATGTTATTGTCATCTAAGGCTTGGTCATCCAAGATGCTGTAACTGGAAGGCTTGATAATACAATTTGGCTCAACTTTCTCATTTGAATAATGTCCTAGGCCCATTTTGACAGTTGGAGGTTTTGGAGATGTTGGTTGCTCTTCAACAACCACCTCACTGTACCTAATATCATCAGAATCTGAACTATCTGTTTGTTGAACCCGAGAATGAAACTCAAGATCAGCATTCTCAATAAGTTCCTCACCTTCTGTATCCTAAAGGATAACTTTAGGGTGTCAGTGTCAACCAAAACAAAGTAAACGTTTTCTTGATATAATTATGAGCAATGCTATAATGGTATACCCTCCTACAAGAACCTCCTAATACTTTGTAAGAAAGTATTAAATGAAAAAGGTAAATGCATTTAATACCTTAAGAACGTAAAAAGTTTGAATATTTTTTTTTTTATAAAGTAGTGGGTTACTGGATTAGTAGAAGTATTTTAGGGATTGAGAATGATTCTTTAATTATTCCAGTTGACATAAAAAATTCCATGTAAAGAATTTAGTGTCATTTGTTATTGGACAAAACTTAAATATAGTACCATAAATACTAGTGCTGTCGTTCACCAATCAAAATTGGCAGTATGATATTTTATCCCGGCCACTGCTGCTGACCGTCAATGCAGCCATCAATTTCATCAAAGCAAACAAAATTGGCATCTTGGAAACCGGTTTTATATGTTATATAGCCAGTTTTGATTGGAGAACATTATTTGCTTAGGTACTATTTTGTTATCTTCAATTCCTCAAGCCAAAACCATAGGTGAAGGCTACTTGTCCATGAATTTGTCAATTTACCTCAGCTAGCAGTAGAGTTGCACCATGCAAGACTTCATCGTGGACATGGACATGGACTTCTTCACATTCTGGGCCAGCGAGGTACATCACCTCATGAGCTTGTTCAGTAGAACAATCCACGCCCAACTTGGAAGTCTCTGATGATGTTTCATTACTATTTTCATCCGGCGCATTAATAGAAACCTCTTCTCCATTCAATTCCTTTTCTACGCATGCTTCAACCTCCACCTCCACACATGCAACTTGCACATCAGACTCTGCAATATCATACACAATTTCCTTCCGATTCAAGTCACACTCGCCACCAAAACAAGCTTCCTCATTCAATTCACCATTCTCCACAACCACCTCTCCATCCCCAGACTGGTTAGCAATAACATCTTGCCCTTGTTCAGCGGAGGGATGGGCGGACCAATGATGTCTAACAAGTTAGCCGCAATCTCGGCTCGCTCCAAGGAACCAACCCTGTTCCCAATTCCATCACCAACACTATCACCATCACCAAGACCCGCAGCATCTTCCCTCTTCAAAGACTTTCTCCCAAACACAAGGCCGAGTATCCGGGAGCGGCGAGAACTAGTAGTCCTTCCCACAACTTCAGCAGCAGCATCATAATTCAAACTCTTGGACCTGAGAGAGTGAGAGCGAGTGTGATCATCTGCATCATCGCCAGAAGAAGACGGAAACATCAAAATGGCTTCTTCTTCTTCTTCTTGTGCATCGATTTCCCTGAGAAAAAAGGCTTCCCCTTTATGATCAAGATGCATTTGGAAACCAGCTTGCACCCCATTGACACAGATATCAACAACCTTTTCCCTTGCCTTCAAAACCCCTAGGAATTTGCCAAATCGAACGTACCAAGGAGAGGACTTGAAAGTTCCATCTTGCTGTTCCACCACCACATTATCAACGGCGCCACCGAACGGATGAAACGGTCCCGAAAACGTGTACACACCCTGACTAATTATTCTACCCACCGCTTGCATCCTCCCTCATAAATTCAATCTATCTAAGAAAAAACATGGATGAATAATTAAAGTCCTTATGAATTCAGAAAGAATTGTTGGGCGTGATCATAATTATAAAATCAAGGTTGGAGTTTGGGGAGGATGTGGATCGCGGAATTATTTATAACCGTCAAGGAAAAAGTTTATTTTGTTTCGATTCCAAGCACAAAGAAAATTGAAAGTGATTAAATTTGAGAATAGATATCGAAGGAGGCGATCCGGTAGTGTAAGACGAAGATGTGATTGGGGGAAGGAAGGGCGTGTAGCGGAGGGACGATTGACCAAGGACGCGATCCTGCTGCTTGCTTCACGCTTCTTCATTTTCACCATTTTCACACACAAATCAAATCACATCACATAACTCTCAATCTCATCCTTAATTCCTAAGATAACACTATTACACAACATAGCTTACAATTAGAAAGATAAAATAGAAAGGATGTAAAGCTATTCATTTTCTTGCTATTTTCATCAACAAATTTGACCCAATTGAATTGACAAATAATTATATCCTTGCTGAGAAAATGTTAACTAGTTTGTGGACACCACAAAATGCTAATGTAAAGATTAAGAATTTTTTATTTATTTTTAATATTACTATTTAATTGAATTATTTTCTCTTTCTAAATTGATGTAAAGACCGTCACTTTCCAATGATCGACCTAATAATATAGTTGCCTTGGCTGAGGACCACTAGAGAGTGAAGTCTGATTATGATTCTCTCATGTGTCAACAACCCGGTAATGAAATGTTAGGTTGTTGTTTTGTTTGAAAAGGAAGGGGACCACAGCGAGCGAACACAAACTTTTCTGCTGATGCATGGCTGCGCCGATACATTATTCTTCTCGCAAATGGACAAAATCATATGACTTGGGATATGTTCTATCTGTAGGACCAGTTTGAATCAACGTTATATGTTCTTATTGGATAGTATATATTGTTTCGCTCCACTACGTACGGTTTCCAACCTCTGATTTGGCTCTCTCAAGTTGAGGTTTGGGTGCATTGGAAAGCAGGATAACGTAGAAACAAAAACACACAAATTCATGGCGAGCTACTCCAAATACCTGAATTAATTAATACGGATGGATTTGTGCTAGATATATACATCTAAATTGTGGTGGGTCATTTCATAATCATATTAGAGTTGTTATATTATAATGTTTTCGTGTAATTATATATTGGTTATTGCTCCATCATTCACGTTGAGCCATCGCCTTTTGTATTCCTTGAAGCCGAGGTTTCTCTAACATCATTCTAGAGTCTGATTCTTGATGTGCAATTAATTTCCTGGATTCTGCATGTCCAAAAACTCATTCCGATTTTCCTGTGGGGAGTGAAATTCAAAGACTTGTTGCTCAGGAGTGGGAGATCCAATTTGGACATGTTTGCGGAGTCAAATTCTCTGGTTGGTGGTATCATTGCTCTATCATTTAGAATAATGAGATGTCCAAATATCATTCCTCTGTCACAAATTAATTAGGTTGCTTATTAGCATGGGAGATCGCTGGTTTAATTATGTTCTACCCTCGGTATCTGTTGCTTGTTTTCACTGATAAAATAACACTAGGACTTTGTTCAGTAGATAGTTTTCTTCTTGGGCTTTTGGTCCATTTGTCTCTTGGCCCAATTGCATGAACAAATAGCAATTTCAGGCCAACACACTTAAATACAAATTGAACATGGCATGGTGTGACATTTAGGAGGGACGAAAACGAAATAGTCATATTTTAACCTTGTGTTTGTGGACTTAATACGATTGGGTCATTGGGCTCACCTTTGCTGCTGCTGCTTCCTGCACCAAAAGATTGCTTTTTGCAACTTTTTTGGCTTTGGATTGACCAACCGGAATGTAATTTTACATTCAAGATAGGTTTGGTTACACTTACATCTTTTGCATTTTGAATTGACCAATCTAAAAGGAGAAAAAGCATTTTAGAGAAGTGCATGAAGCAATTTTGGGGTGCAAGAAGCAATAATTACTAACCCACTTGTGAATCTCAGTCCCTGTCTTTAAAAGTTATCATTTTATCTAGAGCAAATAGATTATCAGTTTTTTTTTTATCATAATGACATTAGTACAGAATATTAGTAGTTTTGTTGGTGATTGATCTATGTCTAACAATCTTATTAATCAGCCTTAATAGGATATCTCTTCCTAACTAAGTTCTTCTTATCTACAAGACTCAAATTCAAGAACTTATTTAAAGGAGTTCAAACCTATGACTAGGAGGACCAATAACTTGTTGGTTAGAATAGCACGTATTTACATCATTGAAATTTGACTCATTTTAACATTTGGTGCAGAAAGTTTATTTTGTTGATAATTGATGCGTTCTGATGCACAAGAAAGGAAGCCGTGGAACTTATCCAGTTACATCTTTAACTTGATTATTACCAGATACATGAACGGTTACTCCGTGACGTATGTTGTGAGTGGCTTCCAGCTTGATACTAAAGTGGAATGGTCAAACACAACACATGCACTTAATTTGCAAATAGAATAGGATCTTGTTCCAATTTGACTCATAGTACAACAGCGATCGCGCGCAGATGGTGGTCCTCTTTCATAAAGCTAACATTTTGTAACCATACTTGCGCACATTTATATGTATTTCTAAGCTCATCATTATGTTTATAATTAATTCTTAGCATGAACTTTATGACTATCATCACTACTGTCTCTCCTTATAATTATTACATGCAGGGAAATATATATTTTATGTGAATTATAGTATATGACCGTCAAATAATTGTACTTGGAACTTTATGGCCTTCCCTTAATTGTTCTTCGCCCATGCCATCCCCCATTCACGACCGTTCTTTAATTTCATTCATTATTCATTATTATGATAAAAAATCCTCCTAGCTTCCAGTACCTTTTTCACTCATTGTCTTCATGTGTAGGGAGCTACGAAAAAGTTGATTTGACCTTTTTGACTTTATAATGTAGGTATTTCAGTAGTTAAATTCGAAACTATAGTATAATGATATAAAGATATGTAACTTTCCTTGTTGTGACTATAGGCTTAATTTGGTTGGTTTAGATTGCGCTTTCCTAACTGTTAAGCTTGTAAAGAACATGTTCCCACCCTTTACGTACATATAAGTCAGTGACAGTTGTAACCTCACCTTCGTGGTTCCATGAGTACAGTCTTTCTTGCAATGGGGACATGATTGTGACAAGGTAGAGTAGATTATTTGGCGGGGAATCTAGTACATCGATCGGGTCCAAATATGTTTCGATTGGACATGTTTTCAAAGGAAAAAGTTAAACAAAATAACCACGACAGAGGAAAATGAAAAAATGAAAAATAACAGATCGATGCATAAACGCTCTGGTCACTATGGATCTATTATGAGAATGTCAGAGAAAACATAGGCAGTGTTTAGACTAGAAACTTTCTGACGCGTCTCTAGCTGCTATATAGTATATGCTTATCATTGGAATGTCAGAATTGAGAATTCCCATGGATAGAGTTCAGCGCCTTTTTATTAAATAAATTTATTATAGTAACAGTTATATGTTAATATGCACTCCCATTCTCTGTATTAGTGTAGTCTCAATGCATTTTTTTTCTCGAACCAGGAGTTACTTTGAATTTTGACTAGTTTAATTGATTTGGACGAAGTAAAATAATCTTACTGTCAATTTTTTTCCCATGATCACGACACTCCAACTTAAAACTTTACTTAGAAAAACCCAACTCTTTACCATTTTCATCAAGGGGCCCTAGTGTGGGACACTTGTTACTATCACCTCATCATGGAAAAAGACTCGGTTGCCAGAGTTTTCAGAATTTTATGAGATACTATACGCTAGAAGACACAAATCATCAATCTTCTCTGACTTATACTTTTTACACTTGCCCTTCTTTTCAAACTCTCATAATAGAACATGAATTTTTCTGTGCCTAAAATTACTTAAAATATAAATACTAAAATATATTTTTGGTGCAAATTATAGTAAATACAGAAATATTATATCCACATGTAAAAATCCACACTATAGTTACATTCAGTTACCAATCTGTTAATTATCGATCATCAATGTTTATCAGTTAATCAACATATATATATATATATATTGTTTAAAAAATAAATATTTCGAGTGGACAAATGTTAGTAACCAATAAGTAACATATCGGTAACCAAGTGTAATAATAATCTTCAGGCATAGATTTTACATTACTAAAATATAACATACAAAAACTATAACAATAATAAGCACAACTAGTAACAAAAAAAAAATATTATCTACCATGTGTATCAGCAACTGAGCTTCTCTTCTTTGGCAATAGAATTTTTGCAGTGAGCAATTGCAGCTTGAATAGCTGCTTGCAACTCTTCCATGGTGCTGTCATTCGCAGGAGGAAGAGCAGCAGTTGCAAGCAGAAGACCACTGTTTGTTGGAGAAGTTCTCATAGAAGCTGGTGCTGAATATTCACCTCTTCTTCCTCTCAATTCAGGCTTGTTTTTCCGGATCAAATTCCCCGAATGAGAATAAGCTTGTCCATGGAACCGACCTTTTTCTCTTCTCCCTCTGAAAAGCACTAGTGGCTGCACCATTCTCAAGTACTTCTTAAGTGCATGCATCACATCATACCCGAGTTTCTTCTTGTGCTTAATGTTATCCTCTTTATCTTCTTTGTCTCTAACTTGACACCCTTTACGCCCCTTTGATAAACCAAACAATGAGAAACTAGGCTTGGACTTACTTTCTTCCTTTGTGACTCTATTGTTGTGGTCTTCTTTGTTGTTGCTGTTGGTAATGCTATCTATGGTGATGTTGCTCCTGTTGCTCCTGTTGCTGCTGTTGCAGCTATTGCAGCTGTTGCGTTTTTCGTCTTCTAAGAACTCTCTGATGGGGAGTGTGAAACTGTCCACGGAGTTGGTGGAAAAGCGAGGTGATGAAGAGAAGTGAGATAAGAGGTGTAGAGGAAGCAAGTGACCGTGGAAGAAAATGTCATCTGCTGGAGATAGATCAACTTCAAGAGAAGGTGGGGTTTTGGATTTGTCATGGATTGTGGTGTTAGAAGAATGGAGAGAGATTGTGAAGGAGAATTCGTGAGAAGGGGAAGAGGATGGTGAAGGTGGTTTTGCTATTGCTACTCCTTCGGTTTTCTTTTGCACATCGTTTTCTTTGTTCTTTTGGGGTTGATGATGTGTTTCCATTATTACAGTTGAGGTTGTCTTGAAGACTAATGTGTGTGTGAAATTCTCGCTTTGTGATCTTTTCTTTTTGGTGGAGAGAAAGAGAGGTGTTGTGTTGTGATCTTTTCTAATTTGTTGTATGGATGTTAACAAAGCTTTATGAGGGATAAGGGAACGGAAAAACATGGAAAGAAAGAGAGGGTCTTTGTTAAACCACTGTTAGACTTGGTCTGCCTTCTTTTGAAACTTTTTCATAAGACACCAAACTGTGTTAGTGTGTATGCGTATTATTTACGTGTGATGATTATTAAGCATTATCAATAATGGATATATTTTTTTTCTTCCCACTTAATAGAAGGGTGCTGAGGAATGAGATGAGATGAGATGAGAGTGAGATGGTATATATGTTTTTCTCGTGTGTTACAAGGGTTAGTAGAGCTGTGCTTTGTTGGGTCCCTATCAAGTCCAACAGCAATTGTTGTGCTGGTTTTGGGAATGAGGTCACAAACATCCAAATTTGGCCACTAAAGGAAGATGGGATTGGCACGGCGGATTTCACTCTAGAAATTTGGACTTTGTTTTCCAATCAGTGAGAAGGTCCCTAGAGAAATAAATCAATTCCATGTACGTAATTAAATTAGAAGAAGAATTAGAAAGATGTACCCAACTCTAGTAGTTTATTAAGAGGCTAGACAATGCACGGTTGAATCTTGAAAGAGCTAGCTAACACCACAAACAGTTTTAGAAGATTTTTTTTTTTTTTTTGTACGAAGTCAGATTATATTAGTTTATTTTGAATTAATTTTGTTAAGACACTTTCCACACAAATCGGGAAGTTGTTAAAATTAACTTTGCCATGGAGATCTTTCAAGTAATTATTTTTTAAAAATATTTTTTATTAATTAATAGCTGCTTCTTCAAATAATTTGTCAAGATCTAATGTAAAGTACTAATTATTTGATCAATTGATACGAGATTATTTTAATTAGCTTAATTAAAGGTTTAAAATATAAAATTATACGTAATTACATTAAAAATTCAAAGGAAATATTTTGCCATTTATATTCAACCTAAACATAAACTATATATAGTTCTTTAGAAAAAAAAAAACTATATATCGTGCTACATATAAATCATAATAAAAAAAATTGTATCATACAACTTTCATATTTTTAATATTTTTTAACTATGAGATATATAACACTAAATGTGTTTAAAATTTATTATGATTACATAGTGAGAAATTAAAAGATATTTGAAAACATTTATAGTTGAAGAGTAAATAATATTTTCAATTAATT
>PYAF01001757.1:2833775-2853743 GCA_007407185.1 Glycine tomentella
AAAAGATATTTGAAAACATTTATAGTTGAAGAGTAAATAATATTTTCAATTAATTTATTATTATATATTCAAAAGTTTTAAATAATAACATTCTTTTTATATTTATTTTAAATTAATAAAAAAACTTACAATTTTATATGTTTTGTACTATATATTTGAAGAATGTTTTAAGATATTTATTATTATATAATTAAAAAAATTATTATATAAAAAATGTAAATAATATTTAATATATTTTTAAGTTGATTTACTAATTAATCATTACATAAGAAAATATATAAGATATTAACAAATAAAAAACTTATTAAAAAAATCTCTTATTATTTTAATAAATTTTTGTAACCATTATCCTAACAGTTGACAACCTGAGGTAATTATCAATTAATAAAATTGTTTTTCAATAACTATAAAAATGAGATTTTTTAATCGAAACATAATTGCTACTGTGAAAAATACGTGGTCTTTGGTATACTCTTAAAAAATATAGAATTTTGAACATACGGTTGCACTGAAAGAAAATATGTACGACTCAAACATAATTATTACTGTGAAATATACATGGTCTAAATTTTTTTTTAAAACAAGATCCTCTAGCATAATCACATAAAAAATGGCCCGAAATTGTTTTTAAATTGAAAAAGGAGATTGGGAGGGCCATGATCACCGCCAGCTGTTGGGAATGATTCAGTTCACCCATTCATTCATTGATGAACGCAAAAGCTCAATGAAACAGAATGGCCAATGTCATTTAGGGAAGGGTGCTCATGTGAGTGTGAGCCCCTTTATCCGACGGTGGCCAACACTATTGCATTTACGTATTCATTTTTCTATACTATATATGTGTAAGTTCACAACCATATATTTGACTACTGCTATATCCTATAGTCATATAATTACGCTCATAAGACATATATATTAATTAGAAGAATAGAATTGAAGAAAATTAAATTAAAAGAGAGAGAGATATAGATAGTTGGGTGGTGGGGTGGTGAGAGACCCACACACACGTGCAAGCATAAAGGAATTTTGTATGCATGGTTAAGGTCAACATCTTAATCATGGAGCCATTATTTGGTTGCATTGGACTGAACCATCCTCACCACTTTCACCACTAAATAAGTAAATATTATATTATGTTCTACATTTTGAGATAAGAGAGAGAAACACGTAGTAGCATAAAACAAATCCTTCTCCATCCAACAACATAGAGATCCTTTTGCGTTTCCGCCTCTCATATTAGCCATTCCATATATCCCTCACCTCAATTAATCACACTCACACACCCCTTTTTCCAAAACATGAAGCCGCACACCAACAACAAAATCTTGGATCAGATTGAGGGATCACCTCACTTTCCTCGATCGCTTTTGTTTTCGTTTCAACTTGTCAGAAAAAGTACTTGAATCTTTTTCAGAAATCCCTGAGAAACAGGATCACGTTTTCATCTTAGCATGCATGTCACCCACCTAGAGATTACAATGATTTGCGTTTTGCAATATTTAACGGAATTAATTAGATACAGTACCATACGTTTTTGTGTTATTTCTTAATTAGAATTAGAGTTTTATCTTAATAATTTAAGTTAACATTTATTAGCAACTTTTATTACGGGACTATATATCGAGATTAAACTATCTACTAATATATATCTAAATTTTGTCGATGCATTACAGCAAATGCTTCATTCAATTAATGATTCCATGCATATTCATCAGAAATTAATGTACATGCATGTATTACAGCGGTGAAGTAACTACAAGTCTACAAACACTATTGAGAGAGGAGAGAGGAGAAAAAGTAAATTATGAGAGTTGAGTTAAACTTCATGGCCAGGATCCCTTTATATATGCAAATTTGGGTGGAGTTTGTGCTTCTAGAGTTCTCGGCCTAACTCTAAGTGAACCGAGTACATTTAATTCTCGATTCTAAATGGTCACGAGAAGGAAATATAAGAGTGGCTCAATGTTTAAAGAAAAGTGAAGGGAGAAAGGAGAGATTGGGAATTTGAATAATACAATTAACATTTTTAACAAAATTAACATTTATGGATAAAAAAAATTGATCGCGAGATACTATTCCAGAGAAGTACACGTCCTAAATATCTGTGAAATTGTAGCTCAAATTCAAAAATTTAATTAATCAAATTGTAAAGGTAAATGTTCCTTATACAATATGATTCGCTGTACCTACCGGATCATTTGTATCCCCCTAGCTATCCGACAGTGAAGTCGACGGATCAAAACTTCAAACAGGAAATAGCTCGTGTGAAATTTTAATTAACATATTTACTAGTTTATGCTGACTTTTGGTTGTGAACATGCTTTAACTCATGTAGGAGGGGGAGCCTTTAATTTGTCCTATGCCAGTGTTGAGACACGCAAACGGACCACGGACAAATATCCAACCCACGTACATTTTACTGAATCAATTTAGTTTTATTACAGGATAAATAATTATTTTTGTTCATGTATAAAGTGTTGATAAATCCGAAAGATGAAAATTCAGATTTTTGTTCTTGAAAATGAAAAAAGTGTGACAAATTTATCCATTCATTAACTTTCGTTCGTTATCATTTTAAGGACGAATTTGTCAGCATTCTATACATTCAAAGACAAATTTGTCAATTCTCAATTCAAAATATAATTTAATTTTTATATTCTCTCTTTTTTAATCATTACAAGAATAACAATACAATAAACACTTAAAAATTAGAAAAGTAAGCATAAGTTAAAACAAACATAATAATAAGCATAATTGATTTGTTGTTCTGAAATTTCTATTATAATAATATTAGGTAATGACAAAATCAAATTAGATCTCATTTTTTTTAAGAATTAACTTAACGGTTATGTATTTTTTGTTTGGTCTCATATTTTGGGTAAGGTACTGTCATATTAAAAAATTTAAAGCAAAAATATGAGATAATATTTTACCCAAAATATGAGGTTAAAGCAAATTAAAATGCACAGTCATTAAATTAATCCTTAAAAAAAATGAAACTCAACTTAATTTTGTCATTATCTAATGTTGTTACAATAGGAATTTTAGAGCTACATACAAATTATGCTTATTAATAAATATTATACTTATTATTATATTTGTTTTAACTTATACATGTTTTCCTAATTTTTAAGTGTTTATATATGAAATTAAATTATATTTTGGGTAGAGCTGACAAATTCGTCTCTGAATGTGTAGAGCACTGATAAATTTGTTCATGGATATTAACAGTAACGAACGGAAGTTAATGAAAGAATAGATTTGTCACACTTTTTTCACTTTAGGGGACAAAAATTTAAATTTTCATATTTTAGAAACAGATTTATCAATATTCAATTACAAAAATGACTATTTTTCCTTTATTATATCATCTATGTCATTTCTCGCTCAATATTTTTTTTTTGTTTTTCTCATTGAAAAAATGGCATACTTCCCCGAGTTAGTAGATAGGGCTGGAATCTGATTCTTTTTTTCTCATTTTCTCAGAAGATTTCTGATTTTTATTTGATGATCTTCTCTGTCTGAACTAATCTAAGTAGACATTTCTAGTACAAATTTAATAAATCATAAAAAATCCAACAACATATTTAAGAAACACACGGCAAACGCTGGCTGCATTCAATTTGCTTGTTTGTGTTTTTTTTTTTTTTCTTTCTTTTGAAATCAAAATTATTGAATTAATCCAACAGGTTATGCTTGTGCGGGAGAGATCAGCACCACGTTGGAGAGGATCCGGGTCCCTCAAAAAGTCGACGCTGACTAAACAAAATCAACGCAAATTTGGTTGAAGTTAATTTTTTATGCTAATTTCTTGTTTAGTCAACATTAACTAACATCAATTTAATTGACACGACACATTTAGTTTAATTAATTAAACAGAATATACAAGTTATTATAAATTCTTAATACATGTCTTAAATTTTTATGAATCAACAAAACTAACAAAAAGTTGGAAAGCTAAAAAATTTAGAAAAGGTGTATCTAATAGCATCAACCTTAAAGCCAACGTAGATGTGAAAAAGCTAGCATCAACCTTAAAGCCAACGTAGATGTGAAAAAGCTAGCATCAACTAAGCTGACGTTAGCTTTATAATTTTTTTAAAAAAAATCAGTTTATTTGTTTATTATTGATATTTACAAATTCTGGGTATATATATAAGTTTAAATTATAAAAGCATAACAATAACAAATATCAATAAGAATTCTTACCAGAATTTAGCTAACAGTAAACATGCACTGTATAGTTTATTATCTAATTGCACGCGGAAGCATCAATTTATTAGACGCATGTATGATGTATCTCTGTTGTCTTGATTATATGGTGTAATATATTTGGTAGTTCCAAAATAGAATTACATAATCATGTTAAAAACCAACAATTCGTTATTTTACAGCATCTTTGGTTCAAATTTGCATGTCCACATAATGTCCTCCCTTTGCTGGCCGGCTTTCAATTAGATTTAGCAGTTGAAGTGACTACTGAATTATCTTTTATCAATTATATATGATGCATTCCATCCCAGCAAAAGAATCATAAACAAAGATCACACTAATTATTTGGTTCCCCTTGATAACAATTGTTTTTGCTTATTGAAGTAACTCCTTTACAAAGAAACAACAATAATATATTTATATTCATGCAACAATAACAATGATATCCATATTTAAACATTACTTCCACTTCTCTTTAACCTTTTTATTTTTTTCTTTTTTCATTTCATTAATCACATATTTCACTTTTTCTTTCTTTTTTTCTAATCTCTTTGAGTGTATAGAAATTAGAGAGAGAAAATGTTATAGACTCACTCACAATATAAAATAATTTTATATTATCATTAATTATAATTCATCGTGTACATGATAAATTTATTAATTTATACAATAATAACTTTTAAAATTATACAAACAATTGAATAAGAATGTAAGTTATTTTATACGATCGATAGATATTCATTAACTCATCTAGAATCATAACCTTACCCAAAGTATGTATACTACTTAGGAAAGTTTGTCAACTTACTCAAAATCATAACTAGTGTTTGGTAGATAGAATCTTTCATTTCTAATTAAATCACTTTTTTAATAGGTGATGCATCCGATACACAAATTGAATTTTTGTGTACCAGTACACATGGAGAGATGGGAGGCAATTGGGAATGGGAAGGGGTTGTGACCTGTGGGTAGAGGATGGGGAAGAGAGGCCGCCAATGGAGGTGGGAGAAGGAAAGGGGATCGGAAGAGAAGACGCAGGTGGGGTGGGGGTATTGTAAGTGGGTCACTTTCTTAAGAATAAGATTCCTAGGATTAAAATTATTGAAAAATTATAAAATATGTTTAATCATTATTCAATTTTTATAGGAATAATTTATTTGCAGTTAATTATCAAAAAAGTTGAATAATTATTACACAAAAAAAATATTTCAAAAAAGTAGATATATATATATATGTATATCTACTTATTCACAAATTAATATTTTCAATAATCATTTATGTTTAGAAAAGGATTTTTCTCTTTTTTTGGTAAATTAAGGTATCCCACCAAAAGTTACAAAATAATCCCTGAGGTTCTAATCCATTTAAGGAGTTGAGATGTTTTCTTTTTATCAAATAGAAAAAAAATTCACTTTTCACAAATGTCTTGTTTTTTCAATATGTTGCATGAATATAGGTAAGATACCAATATAGAATATGATTAAGGAGTTGACTTTTTTTTTTTTACCAAATAGAAAGAATTCACTTTTCACAAATGTCTTATTTTTTCAATATGTTGCATGAATATTTAGGGTACATTTACGGTAATATAAATTTTTAAAAAATATGTATATGTTGAAAATAAAATTTAATATAAATATGACTAAATTTTATAAATGAATAAAAAACATAAATAAGCATAATTTATAATATACAAGGAAATTAGATTCTTCAACATGAGTACGTACCCCAAAAAGTATTCATGTATATACCCTTTTTTTTGCTGAAAAATATTTTTAGTACGTACCCAATAAGTACCTACATGCTCAGCATGATTTTAGTTTTAGAAGTATCATGCTTCTGACTTTTTGCAAAACTAATTGCTTTCAGTTCTTGTGCATGCAATAATCGAAACCCTACCTGTACAAGTAACTCACCTTGGTTCCTGATCATGCATCTAACAGTCATAAAAAAAACAATGAGATGGGTTGAAAGGATCAGTTACTCGGGAAAATATAGGGATTGCAGAGGTAGGGGGTTTCCGAACATTTCAATTACATAAAAGTTAATATTGGAATGGTAAAAGAAATTATCAAAACTGAATGCTACAAGAATAAAAGAAATCGTTCAGAAGCCTTAAACGCACGTCTATTCTTAGTGGAATTGATCTATATGACGTCTAAATAAACTCCCTTGTATGGACCCCAAAAAAATTGAAAACCCTCCCTGTAGAACAATACAACAACAAAGTCAAAGCCCACTTCCATTAAAGGTACTTTTCGTGATTCCAAAGACCTATATACAAATGATTATGAACGGATCCAGGGAGGAAAAAGGAATAAAAGAATGAATCACCTCGACGTCCTGTTGTGTATTCCAACTTTTAACACAACACTTGGATGGTTCATATTCCTCTCTTCTAAGTCATAATTCTTCTAACAAGCTTCAATTGTTGGTTAATGTCTTGACTGAATAACACAGAAAACTCCATATTGATTATCATTTCCAAAATAGATCCGTATTCTGAGAAACCTCCGTGGTAATCTAATAGGGGGGTCACTGTTGCGTGGAAGTTTGACCTTCCCGTTATATGAACAATCTTTGTCATTCTCAAAATGCAAATGTACATGATAATTCATTAGTCACTCCCGCTGCTAAGTCTATCTGAAAGCAAAATGGTTGAAGGATAGAATTAAAATATTGACATGCATAAGTAAAGATATCAAGGGACATAAAAACAAGCGAGCGTCATCAAAACACCTGATGTTCGCTTTCCTTCCATGGCATCTTTCTTCTCTTGGCAACTTGAGCAAAGGAAAGGTCCATACGAGGGACGCAATCTTCCTGGGTTAGGCACATCCTCGTGTATGGAAATGCCTTCCCCAGGTTTAATCTCTACCTGACACACTGCGCAGGTAAACAGCTTGAACATGTTGCAAAGTGGATATTTTGTTTCTAATCTGCATCTCAGACAAAGATGTTTCCATGTCAGAAGACATAACTGGAGAGCAATATGCTAACATTCACAACACTTGTTACGCAATCAAACCTCTCTGAAAGCATAGCAGACCCTTCCTCGTATAGTTCCTGTACCACATCTGGCTCCAGGTATTCTTTGTCAGAAAAAGATGATGATTCAGTGGACTTTTTGCGAAAAATGGACTTAAGCATTCCTTTTACCGGTTTCTTTTGTGTTGGCACAGAAGTAGGCGGCTTCTCCTGGGGTAATATGTCAATCACAATGCAGGTTGTGTCATCTCTAAGTCCCTTTGCTTGCACAGATTCCTGAAGGAAGAAAAGAGACAGGAATAAATGGTAGAAATAGAAACAAGTAATGCATACCACAAAATGACACAAGTTACAAGGTGAAACTATAGCATTAAAAAATTGCGCAAAAGATGAGCATACTTTCACAATATGGATTGCTGCAGCCTCAGGTGACATGCCACGACAGCAATCAAGGGCCATTTCTGCACTTAGAGCATCCCAGACACCATCACTGCTGAGAATAATCCTGCCTCCAGCAGTGGAAAGCTGCAAAACCAGACGCGAGTGGAAAATGCAGGATTTAAGCACTTTGGGAAGAAAAAATACAAAAGGATTTACAGCAATGAAGCAAGAAAAATTCATTTCAACTTTTAAAAGGCAATAGATAATCTTAAGAGAAAAAATGAAAATTCAAATGCTCTTTATGAATGGGTAGAAAATCATGCTAATGAAGACTATTTCTGCCTATGAAGCAGAGATTGAAAAGAAACTATGCTTAAGTAGATAAACAAATTATATACACCAAAGTAAAATTAAGGGAAGCATGTGAAAAGCAACTAATAAACATAAAAACACTGGAAAGCAGTGACTGACCTTCACTTGCTTTACGTGTGGTACAGGGACAATAAATTCACCAACATCCATATCACCAATGGATCGTGAGAGACACAAGCCACCGGGCCAACATCTCAAAGGACCAACCTACAAATATCATTAATCTAGTCAGGCATAATACAACTCAAATGCAAGTTTCTTCTATAGAGAATAATGGTAAATTGCAAGGGAAGATAATCTAAATATCATCACATATGACCAGTATAACACCAAAAATTTAAACAACAGTTTTCCCAAATATTATAAAAATTTAATGACATGTGATGAGTGCTGTTAAGTGAAAGACATGACCATATAACAAGCATCAGTTATCTTGCCTCTCAACTCTCCATGGTATAATTGACCTATTTTATTTCTTAATCTTTGCTTTAGTGGTTTAACTGCCCAAGCATCATGTGCAAAAGAGTAGTATTGCTATTGCTAGAGGCATCAGATCCAAAGGGATCACAATTAAAAGGAAAAATACCTCAGTGCCTCCTCCTGTATTTAGACGACCAACCTCACCTCCACTAGAAGTGATGCGGACCCTCCTGATGAAAAGAACAGAAAAATAAAGGGTGAGACTGCAAGGGAATGGAGCAATTCCAACCAGTTTTGTTCAAACAAAACATTCCAGTAACAACTTACTCCTCTTCATTGCTCTCTAGTCTATGGTCTGCTGACAAGTAATAAATCCCACCTTCAGAAGGCTCAAGTATGCAACGGGAATCACCAACTGATGCAACTGTTACAATCCATCCTTCTGTAATCATAAAGGTTACAGTTGTTCCCGATGTTTGTGCTGTACAAGCAAAGAAAATAATGTATATAAAATCAGCATACAAGTTAAGAAAAATATAACAAAAACTCAGTAATTCAGAAATATAAGACCTACCGTCACAGCTCAGTTACAAAAGCTTTAATAATTTTCATTAAAAAAAGTATGTTCCCAGCAATTATATATATAAAATAGCTGCATTAACTCAACTGTCTATATGGCTAAACAATGTTAAACTGTTCCTAGTATTCATTACACAATTTTAAGCTTAAGCTGATGAAAATATAAGTACATTTTTCAAATTTTCTTGACACAGCCAATTAAGTAGCAATGTGCCAACAGAGGTTGGAAAAAAATTATCAAGGTTTCCCGATATAGTCAACATGCATTCTACCTGTTTTCTATGTTTTTACCTTCTACTCTTTCATTTTTTACTTATGGGAATTGGGAATATTGACAAATTATTTTTGTAATAAATAATTCAAAATTCTTCTACAATATTTTCCTATTAATCCCCCTACACACTAGATGAAAAAAGTACAAATACTTTTTATATTTCTAAGACATTAAATACAATTACTTTTTCACTTAATATTTTCTTTATAAAGTAGAAGGAGGTTACATAAGAGATACTCTTTGGTAATATTACATTATTACTATGAAGATTCCAGATGGAATACATGAATTTTACTCGTAGCCTAATAATTAATAGAGGCAAGAACAAACTCTACAAGGAATAAGCTAGTTATACCTTTCTCTTGAAAATCTTTATCAGTTTTTACAAAGCCTGCAACCAAAGCCCTAGGCAACGCTGCTACCCACTCATCTCTGTTAAGATCAGAAGGAATTGCACTTAAAACATTGTTTAGAAGATTCTCCTTGGCATAAATAGCGGCAGCAGATCCATTATGTCCATCAAATAGCTGTAAAATTTCTACATCAGAGAATGCCAATGCAACAAGGATAAAAAATACAAAAAGAGCCAAAATAAAGAAAAGAAAACCAAAATAGTTTATTTTTGTTATAACATAAGCATTCAATTGCATAAACTGCTAATATATTCTTGTCATTCAACTAATAACAAGTGAATTAGAAAGAAATACAGTTTAGTTCCTTTCACATATACACAAACAAAAGCTAGTTATCAAGAAGCAGCCAGTGAACAATCATTTCAATTCGCTAGAAAATCATTCTTGGGGGGGAGGGGGGGGGGGGGGCTCTTGGGAAAATCATTTCTGGGGAAAAAAAATGTCAATGAATAATAAAGTCAGTAATATGGTTCCCTGTTGATAGAAACATCATATGCAAATTGCTAAAACTCTGTCGAGTTTTGACGGTCTAAGAGCGTGTTTAGAAACCTGCTGAGAGGTAAGAATCATGTTGGAGATGCGGAAGTTGTAACTACTAGTTTCTCATTAAATGTGAAAACCACATCATGAGATATGGATCCAAACATCAAATATAAGCAAAATCAAGAAGATATAATTGGCTTTAAATTCTAAGTAATTCAACAAGTAGCTAGTCAACAAGCTGAACGCATTGTACTCACTGACATAGCTTATTCACTTTTCCCCATCATAATGCCATGTCAGTATCATACGTAAATAACAAATCACACAATCATTGACTTCTGATGGGTGCATCACAATCACATTAAAATCCACTGATGAGTTCCAAATTTAGAATCCATTAAATCCAAATTAAAAAAAGAGGATGTGATGGTGAGAAAGAAACATAACATTAACATACCCCAAAAACAGAATAGGTAGAAACCCCATCTCCCAGCACCCTTTGGCATTCCGTCTTCAATAGCGTGAAATCCTCTCCTTTCTTATTCTCGCTAGCTTGGCCGTGCAAAATAACAACCTCCGGCTTCTCATTTTTCTCATTCGCCAACTCGCGCTTCAGCAGCACCGAAAGAGGAACCGATTGGTGTTCACTCCGAGCAGACATTGTTGGCGCCGATCAACCTCAATTTCTCCGATACGACACACCAACCAACGCCTTCTGCTTTTATCCTCTCGGTGTGACTGTCGTTCGTTAGTTACAACAGAATCCTAAATTACGACACAATCACACACGTTAACTAATTACCTTAACGCCAATTCGGCATTTGCTATAATAATAAGGTCGTAATGTGGGTAATTAGAAGAATGGGAGGTTTTGAGGGTTATATTGAGGTTGTTTCAGTACTTCTGTAAGCCTTGCACCTCTATTGAGTAATGCCTGAGTCGCAGCATCAAGGGATAGGGTGGAATGGAGTGGTCGAAAACGCGGATTCCGGCGTTTTGCAGAACTTGCATCGGTTTGTTGGTTGGTTGATGCATACAACACAAGACAATAAAGCATAAAACAAATCCATGAATGAATGAACCGTTTCTTTTCCTTCTTTCTTTTCCCCATAGACGGTGAATGACATGACATGCCAAAACGACATCGTTTCATTCGCTCGCTCGGCATCGGCGCCAGCCATTTTTCTTTGGAGCCAGCCAGCCAAGGTCAATGTCAACGTTTTATTGACTCTTGCGCCGCTCTGCTAACTCCTCCGTTAAACCCAATTCATTTACTTAGAAAGAGAAAAAAAAATATTGATAAAAAGCAATGATTAATATTACGAAGTGGTAGATGTTATAAATACAAATATACAATTAATTATGGATTATGAAATTTATTCTCTTAAGTTTAATAATTAAGATTCTTTAAATAAAAAATACTCACGCACCGTATAGGACGCAGGTTAATTTGGATTACTTGTTTATGAACAGTAATTTCACTTTCGTCAAAAAGCAACAATAGTTAAGAAACTCTATAGTAGTCTGGTCAAGTCTACAGTACACTGGTAACATCGGATTCGGGATATCCAAATTCGCCCACAATCAGAAGGTCCTACATTTTATTTTTGGGAATTTCCTTATCCACACAAAGTGGTTAGCTCATCATCTCAGACAAATTGCTAAGCACATGCTTTTAATTGCTCTTTCTCTTCCTGGTTTCTCCACCTAATTGCCATTGGAGCGATTAAGGCCAGCAAATAGAAACAAAAGATCGTGCAAAAGCCAAAAGGTATTTTTGCTTGCAAAAGTTTAAAAGTATTTTTAAGAATATTTATGATCAATAAAACATTTTATTTCTTTTTTTGAATTAAGATTCTCAAATCTCAATATTCATGATTGAGAAGAATCATAATTTTCGGATGTCAAAAAATTATTCTTATATCAAATACCTCTTATAACGTATAAGAAATTATGATTAATATAATTTTTAAGATAGGAGACCATAGATAATTGATCATTTTATCCCTCAATTAAGAAAAGAGATGGGAAAAAGTCCGAGTGATTTGAAAGTTGAAGCTAGACCTTTGATGAGCAGAAGCCGCAATTATCGGCGCTTGTTATAGTACAGCCGAAAAACAAAATGAGTGCCGTGCCGCACTATTATGGGCGCGTCCACACCACACCATCGCCGAAAGGAACAGACCCTAATTTCTTTGTTTGATCGATTCACCATTGCTGCAGTGCAAGCGTGTGAGCGTGAGTGAGGGTTTGAGAACAGAACAGGTAGACATGGTTGTTATGGAACAGTTTAAGTCCGCGTGAAAGTAGTCAATTATAGTGCATAATCTAATCAGTCACTACAAAAATCAATATAAAAATGATGGCCAACTTTTGATGGCTCAGTGAGTGAGTGGCTGAATACTACTAGTACTTGTAAATTAGTACAAAACCAGACGAACTTAGGTGTTCACTGTATACATTATCCGTAAATTTAAATTAATTCAATCAATTTGAATGGGATATTTTTGTGTTTGGGTTAAACTTAATCTAATTCATTCAAACTCGTTGAATTTTTTATAGATCATGAATTTTAATATTTGAACATGATGATTTGGTCTATTAATTCATTAATTTGTATTAAATTTTTATTATTATTTATTTTTATATATTACATATATGATATATTTTTTAATTTTCAAAATCAATTTACAATTATGCTTCAAATTTGTTGGTTCAAATATGTTACAACAAAACTAATTATAGAATATCTATTTTGTTCTTTAATTTATTTTAGATTTACTTGAAGTTTAGTTGATACTATTAATTTATTATATGAAAACATTAGAATTCTCAAATTATGTTGTAATAGTTTTAATTTTGGGATTTTTTTTTATAAGTGTGGTATTTGTTTATTATATTTTAATTTCTAAACCATGTATAATATAGTAAGTTAGCCTATGTAATAATGATGATAATAATGTGATTTATTTCCTAATCTTTTTTTATTATTTGACTACACTTAATAATTATAAGTATTATATATGGTATTTCATTCAACAAAAATTTAGCTTATAAAAAGTAGAAGATAAATTTAAATATTTTAATCAGTTGTCAATCAAATATAAATTATTTACAAATAGGTTGGTTTTGAGTTGGATTTTCAAATTTTTTTTTTGAAAAATTGACTCAAATTAACAAGTTCAAATTTGATTGAATTGAATGACGATGAATTTAGTGAAATCTAACTTAAACATACACCCCTAAACTTATTGGATGAGTTTGTTTAAACTTAAAAAATAAATTTAAAATAAATACTTTTTAATAAACATTTTTTTAAGAAACAGATAAAAATTATTTCTTAAAATAAATATAAAATTATTTTTTTAAGTAAAAATAATTTAGATAAACATAAAAAATATAAATTATTTATTTTATTAAATAAGTATTTATTTTTAACAAATAAATTTAAATAAGTTTATTTACTGTTATCATACAAGCTTTTGCAAGCTGTTAACACCCCACCTGGCCTTTCCAACCAAGTGTTGCCGTCAAATAATATATATCAAAATTCAAATACGCGTAGTCCACCACAGCTATTCACGGCACCTCCGTTACATGCTCTACTGATAATTAACGTCTCGTTTTTATAAATGATAATGATCATCCTTTTTAGTAAAGTTTATCTTTTCGATCACATTTTTATCACTCACAAGATTCAAATGAGTCTTTTTTTTATTTAAGGAATTCAAGTAGTAGTCCATTTTAATATGTCTAATTGTATTTATTTTTGTTTTTATTTTTATTTTACTTTCTGTTAAACAAAAATAGTAGTTATTTAAGTTTACTTCCTTTCATATATTCCATGAAATTTTTTATCTTCACAAAATAAAAAAGAATTTACGACTGTATGAAATAATTTGAATGATGAAATATTTTAATAACATCCAATAAATAAATAGTTTTGAATGAACATATCATAAAAATTGTAGAGGTAAAAAGGTTTCATTTATTAAAATATGAAATGGAACTTTAATTCAGAAAAAAAAAAAAAATGGAACTTTGATAAAAAAAAACAAAAAAAAAAACAACCCCTGTATTAAGTTTAGAGTAAACACATGATTGTAACATGTTTGCGCATCGCCATGTGTGTATTAAGTTTAGACAAATTTCTGCCTTTTGCGCTGCTGGTTTTGCCAGGAATTCGGGCAAGCATAGGCGGAAGTACTTGTAAGTTGTTCCCTTAAATTTTGAAAGTAAATTATGAATATATTTTTAGTTTTAAATTTTTAACATAAATATTTTTTTTTCTGCAACAAAACATATTCATTTTTCTTGCAGTAAAATGTTCTAAATAAATATATTTTAGATAGATATATTTTAGATTTTATCTTTAGTTATTTTTAGTTGATAGTTATTATCTTTAGTTATTTTTATCTTTAGTTGATATTTTTAAATAGAGACCTCTTGTATTATTTTAATTGATAGTTATTATCTTTGGTTATTTTTATCTTTAGTTAATTTCTTTAAATAAAGACTTCTTGTATTACTGTGATACACAATTCATATTCTACATATTCCTATTTTTAAGTCAAAATGTGTTCCTTCTCTCTATTTTCAATTCATATTCTATATATTCCTTTAGGATGGAAATATATTTAGGTTCTGTTTTTACAAAGTCAAGTGATAGTAGTACTAAACATTCTCGATGTGAACATTGTAATTATTTTTTTATATATGTATTTGAACTTTTGAGTGTCCATCTTAATTTATTTTCTGCATCCGCCCCTGCGGGCAAGGTCAGCCATTTACCACGCTCCTGCACACATTTGATCCCAACCGTTTCCCCAACGAAACATCAAACGCTGCTTTAAAAAGAAGTATAAAAATTATGCATTGAACAATGAATGAAGCATAAGATTCAAGAAGACTAAGTCCGTCATGGGATCATTCTATTCATTTACTAGTATATATATAGATGCTACAGAGTTTCCGTCAAATACAGATATAAACACGTCCCTTCACCGAGATATTAACACAAGTTAGACTTCATTACTCAGCCAAACTAGTCTTTATTTTAAAACTTCACCAAAAACTGATCCCAAGACATTCCCTTCCACTTCCACCACATAAGAGAACCTGCAAAAGATTAAATGAATAATGTATTCATTAGAGCGAACCTAAATAAAGCTGCACTCAAATGCTACTCTGGCAGTATCCCAGGAGCAAATAATTGAATTTAAAACTGAAACAGAAGAAAAATTTCACTGCTTCAAGACTCAAATACCAACAACGTTGATTGTAGACAAAAATGGAACCATCTATAACAATCCCTTTGACACAAGCACAAGACCCACATGTCTCTTTAAAACGACATACATTTTTCTTTAACATATATGACTATGATTGCAACCACTGGACAGAATGTGATAGGAAAGTTGGAATTTAGCGTGCCTAACCTAGCCCCTAACCTGTCAGAAGCAACTAAGAAAATATACGATTACAATATGTTCACTTTTGCAATAATTTTGGTTAAAAACTACACCGTTTACAATCTTAGTGTTTTCAAGTATTGTATGTGGTTAAATAACTAAACCGATTTCAATCTTAATGTTTTCAAGTATCATAGAAAGCCTTGCTGAGGTGTTCTGGCCCAGTGTATATTCATAGGCAGTGATCTCTTTCAGAACCTAACGCCATTAGTTTCTCCAATACACATAATTTCTATACAACATTAGTCCATTCTAGACATCTTGTTAAATGTATGAGATCTTGACTTTAGCAATGGATGGGATGCATATCTAGTGTCTAGCATGCCTATTATCGTAGAAGCCAACAGTACACCAAATTGGCTTTGCCAATTCTCTCATCCTGAAATCAAAAAAGAATCATCGTTTTCTATTCTTCCCCTGTACACATATTTTCTTATGCAATCTGTCATTATAGGTCTCCAAGTACATCTCCTTTCTAACATTACAGAGTTGTTGCTTAATTTTTCATAGACTTATTATCAAAACACCCAGGACTAACAAACCTACGTTTGACGATCATATACATCAGAAGTGCCTCAAGTTGTTACTGCATCCGGATTCACAGTTCAATTAAAGGGGTTATGTTCATTCTGGATGTAACTTATGATTGATGATTGATTATGTCTATGAAGAAATAATACCTAGATTAATTTTACCGACTCCAACCTCCAATTGCAATTCACTCAAGTTGTTTATCCTCTGGAGGACAATCTGCTCTAACAAGGTACACCTGAAAGGAAATATTAGCAACCGTAGTATGTGTCATTAGTGAATTCGAATTCAAACAGCACAACTATGGCACCAGAAGAAGCTCAACTCATGAATTAAAGTTGCAGAAAATAGCTCAAAAAGGATAACAACAGAATAGGGTCAAGGACACGATTATTAGACGCATCACCATTTTTTATTATCTATTTAACAAACATAAAAACCAGTCACATTTACATAATTAAAAAATATGATGAATGTTTTAAACACAAGGGCATGAATGAGCAGATATGATCAATATTTAATCACCTTGAATGTGGTGCGCTTAATTAATTGAAAAATTAAAGCGTCCCCATCAGCTAGGTCATGAGCAATTGCAAAACCTCTCCATCCACCACTAAGTCCTGTTTTTCCTGCCAAATATATTGTCGAATACTCAATCCCATCCTCATCAACCAAAGTCACCACTTCGTCCTTTTTTGGAAGATTTCTCTTGCAGAAGTGGACTGGAAGGCCCTGTTGTCAACGATTGCACAATGATTAATCCGTTAAAAATTGCGGTATAAACAGAATGCATTTAACTGGGTCACTTCTGCAGTATTGAGGTAACACATTTGCAGCTAAGCCAATTTGGTGGTGTTATAAGGAGATAAACTTTTAGTAGGAAATCCCAATCCTTGTGTGTTTTAAACTATACTTTTAATTACAAACAAACTATATATAAAATTTAGAAGAAATTACACTCACCTTCTAAGTCTTTTATTAAACAATACTTGCACCTTGAACAAACATTCACCTTCTTTATATATTTAATAAAGTGACCCACACTCCTTATTTTACTTATTAAAGTGACACACACTCCTTCTTTGATGCTATTTAGGAGAGATAAGCGTGATCTAAAAACTAGAGATGTTAACAGCATTTAAGAAGACCTCATGAGAGATAAGTGCAATTTTGCCTAAAATTTATCAGGATTCAACTTAATATATTTACTTTTACATATACAAGATATTGTACTATAACTTTTGAATGAACAAAATTATAAATCCCTTTCTTATTGCAACCTTTGACTAAAAAAGGCCTTAGTGTTTTTGCAGAAAATAAAATAAATCTCCAGCAATGTCACACCCCCATTCTTGTATTAATTGTATATACACTTTGCACCCCGTTTACCTCGTTCGGATTGGCACACAATTCAAAATAGAAAACTGCAAATAAATAAGAAAGCAACCATGATTATCAAAACACAGTAATTTGAATAGATCTAACAATTTTCTTTTCACCTTAATTTAAATCTCACCTTCAACAAAAAATCTAGGAATTTGAGAGAAATCCTACAAGTAAATTTTTTTTAATGTAATAACTAGGAATTAATATTTCTATTATAGGAGACGCCTTGAATGAGACAGAGAACAAGTCGTCCCATTGAACGAGAGGGGCATAGCTTCACTGAAATCAAGCTACCAATTAATGTAAAATAACTCAAGTTAATAGACACAAAACACAAAATAAAAATTCTATGCTATCCTCAGAAATTTAGGGGTTTTAATAAGAAAAACTCTCTTTCCGATGGTGCCGTCAAACTCATTCAACTATTGATCTAAATATAATCTGTTCATTCCATTCCTGTCGGAAAAAAAAATTATCCTAAAAATAATTATTATTTTAATTTTTCAATATAACATTAATTATTCTTTTTCATTTATATATCTTAAAATATTAATTATGTACAAAAAAATATAAAATTAATTAATTATGATATAAGATTAATTTTATAAAATTATGATATAACGTTAGTTATTGTTTTTTCTTAATCTGTGTAAAATATCTAAAATATAATTATTTTGGGAGAGGAACTAACTGTATCAAAATACTTGGATATTTTTCTTCACAAAAATGGTGAGTTGAACAAATGTAGCGATGAATGAATGAGGATGCAGATGGAACAAAACAAAAAATGTATTACCAGCCAGAATCCCCCGCTGACGTGGGACTGGAGCATTGACTTTATGAAGGTTGGATATTCAGATTCTAAACCGGACATGAACTTTTCTGCTTTCTCCAATGCTTCCTCTCTGGCCTCATCTGAAGCATACACCCGATTCGCATAATCCCTGTGCCTATTGTAAGGTCTACCAAGGCTTCTACAAAGACCAATGCAAAAACATGTCATCCATCCACTCTTAATAAAATAAGTAAAATGAAAATTAGTTAGGGCGAGGGAGAGAGTCCAAGTCCAACCTTCTAGGTATTGTCACGCGATCAACAACCACCTGTTAAGAAAGAAAGAAAAATAAAATGACAGTGAGGGAAGAAAAGCACTGATTGAAGAAAAGAAAAGAAGAAAGAAGAAAGAAAACAGACTTCTTTGTAAACAGGAGAAGGCAAGTTGGCCACACGGCTTGACCTTCTGACGACAACCACCTCTTTCTGAATGGTGCGATTCTTGACCTGCTTCAGCTGCAATGCAACCAAAGGTTATGGAATGGATCGTGAGTTATAAATGAATTAAATGAGGGATTATTATTATTATTATTAATTACCGGTGAGGATTTGGAAGAAGGGGATTTGTGAAGAGCTTGAGAGAGGAGGGGGAGATTGAGGGCTTCCATCCTCTTTCTGTTCTCTTCCACTCTCTTGCGACGACTCTCCTCGTATGCTATTGCTGCCACCATTTTTTCTTTCTGGATAAAAGAGAACAACAACAACAACAACGCCCAGAATAATGTTATGTGATCTTATATTATATAGATAGTGTGGTTTGGTGTTTGTGTTCAATGTGTTGTGTACTGAAATGGTATTGCAATTGCAGCAGTGTCTCTTCGGTCGACCGTTGCATTCCCACTCCCCAATGTGTTGCGTCATTTCCTCAACACTTGCAACCCACCATGCTTGGTTCCTCAAAAATCAAGTGCATTCTTGAATATAGTTGTAAAATTAGATTATATATATATATATATATATATATATATATTATCATATAAAAATGAAAAAGTCATTCTCATCGGTTGTATTAAAGTGAAAGATTAAAATTAAAATATTTTAAATTAAATTTTTCTTTAATTATAAAATTTATATAAGATTTAATAAATAGAAAATCAAATATTTTAAATATTTAATTTAAGTCAAGAACGTTATCACAATTATCATCATCATGATCGATACCATGATCACCATCGTTATCATTAACATGACCATTGTTGGTGACGACGATGGTCAGATGATTGTGATGACGATTTTGAAATAAATTAAATATTTAAAATATTTGATTTTTAATAAATTTTTTAAAGATTTTATTATTAAATAAGATTTTAATTTAAATTTAAAATATTTTAAAATTAATTTTTTCTTTTAATATAATGAATGAAAATGTTCTCAAAAAAAGAATAATTTTCATATAATCTTTATATATATATATATATATATATATAATTGATCATTGTTATAATTTATATTAGTAATAAAAATATTTTTATTTAATATTTAAATTTCATTGGAAATTTTTATTCCGTCACTTTAATAATATTAAAAGTGAGATTATACTTATAGTATACTATATATTACCACTTTTATTGTTTTTTTTTATTCTGTCACCTTTTTTATTAACTATATTTATTTTTTTATTTAA
>PYAF01001757.1:2853843-2912814 GCA_007407185.1 Glycine tomentella
AGTAAAAAAGTATGAAAACAATTGAAAAAAAAAGAATTTGTTAAAATATCATAAACTACAAGATTTCATATTAAAAAAAAACTTACTTTTTAGGAAAAAAATAAGTTTCTTTTTGGAAATTTGAATTGAGTTTCAAACATTCAACTTTTTTATAAACAAGTTTTCTCTCATAAAAATAGTTCAAATTTGGAATTATAATCTTTCCCAAAAAAGACAAAAGTTTCCAAACTTAAGTTTAAAGTTAAACTTAAAAATTGCAAAAGTATATCCCAAATCTAGTTTTTCTTTAAAACTAAATTGACAAGTGAAATTTTACTTTCAAACATAGTTTTGAAAGATAACTAAACATGACCCCAAGTTAATTTTACTTTCAAATATACTTTTGGATCCTCAAACATATCCTAAAATGACACATGAGCAAATTATATTAATATTGTTGAGATTTTTACAAATTACACACATTATTGATAATTAATTTTTGTTAAAAAAATCGAATTAATCATCTTTAAAAAAAACATTCATCCAATATTTTCATATTCATGTGGGAGTTATTTTAAATTCAAATTTTCAATTACTTTACGCAATCAATTGATTATAATATGTTGATTATTTTTCATAAAAAAAAAAGAAGCAATGGCTAATTTACACTTTTAATCCTCTCATAATTTTTAATTTGTAATTTTATTCTCTTACTTATACAATAATTTTTTTATAAAAAAATAAAAAAAGCTAAAATTATATATATATATATATATATACACTTTTAAGAATAATTTTAATAATATTTTGCTAATTTTTTTTACTTTTTCTATTAAAATAGTTAAAAATAATTTCAATTTTTCACTTTTAGAACTCGAAAAAGTGAAAAATTGAAATTATATATATATATATATATAGTCGTGACTAACTTTCACCCGTTTTTTTGCAGTATTCTACTTAGCAAAAAAAAAAATGGAAAATCCAAAACTCTGCAAGAAGGTAGTAAAAAGCATAACTTAGAAACTTTACTTATTTTCTTTTAAAACATTAATTGTAAAAATCCATTTTAAATACTTGTGCTTCTCCAACGTTGTCTCCAAAGGCACTCTTCCTTCATGCCCAAACCTCTCTCTGATGCCACATCCAAAGCTACCTTAGACTCCTCTGTCGTTAGCTTCAAGCCCCCCACCTCCATCATTTCAAAACCCCACTACAAACCTTGTTGTCTTATGTTCTGAGTTTTGGGGCTTTTAATTTTTTGTGGCCTTATATTCTGATTTATGTAGCTTGTGTTTTGGGTAATGTCCGAGGAGGTTATGAGATTTGTTTTAGATATGTAATTTCAAATTTATTGTTGTAGTTCTAGATTTGGAATTTGCAGAGCCTCATGTCAGTAGCAACAGTATGAACAAGAGGTCATGTGTTGGTCTTCTCATAAACAAAGCTGTGACGGAAATGATTTTACCATGGTTTATGTTAGTCTTGGGAAAGTATCATGTGCTCCCTTTCTATTTTTGTTTCGCTATTCTAATTTGATTCTGCAGTTTATTAACCACACTGGTAATTGTAATTTGAAATTTTAAATGAGAGTAAATCTTGTATGCACACAAATCTAACACTTCACACAACCATTCACAAAATGACAATTCATTAAAATAAAAAATATAAAAATGACAATATATGACACCTCTGAGAATCGTCATTGTCACCTCCTCGGAGACCATCGTCGACACCACTCTCAGTTATACATGTTTCCTTTCAATTTTGTTACCATTCTTTGTTTTGCGCTCTTGAATTTACATCGATTCATAGATCAACTTGAGCAGCAAATGCTATTTGGTATTATATTTCATTTTGTATTGGAAGGGGGTGGGTTTACCTACATTTAAGTATGCAGAAAAGTAAGTCTTGCCCCTTATATTGCCTTTTCTTTTGAAAGGGGTGGGGGTTTAATTGGATCTAGATATAATATGCCATCTTAATTTTGTTAGGTTCTTAAAACTTAATTGTTTCAATTATATATAAGTGATTTTGTTTTAAAAATGTATTGTTTGTCTTTTTCTCATTTTGTTTCATGAATTTTAAAACTGATTGAAGAATTATGTTACCCTACGTGTTTTGATCAATATAATCTAAAATCAAATTATTTCGTTGAAACATGTCACAGATTGTATGAAATTCAGTTTGTTTCAATTTATATATGTTTGAGTTCACATTTCTGGAATTGATTGAAAAACTCAAAGTTGTCTCTCTCGTGCAAGTAATAAATTAAAAAATTATTTCATTCTTATAAGAAACAAAAGAATAAATTGGGTCAAATTTTCATGTTCGAAAAACCCTTTTTTATTGTACATAACACACTCAATTCTTTCTACCTAAGCATCTATCTAATTTACTAAAAAATAAACAACCCCAAGATTAAGTTAAAGTAAACACATGATCGTGGTGACATGTTTGCGCATCGCCAACATGTGCGACAAGCCTAATTTCTGCCTTTGTGCTTCTGGTTTAACCAGGAATTCGGGCAAGGCCATCTATTTGTTAGAGTCAACAACAACTTCACACCATTTACCACCTCTTCCACATATTTTATCCCAACCGTTTCCCCACAAAACATCAAACGCTGCTTAAAAAAAAAAGCATAAAAATTACGGATTGAACAGTGGAGCATCAGATTCAAGAAAATCCGTCATGGGATCGGATCATTCTATTCATTTACTAGTATATATGTAGATGCTGAAGAGTTCCCTTTCACATAGAGATATAAACACATCCCTTCACAGTTCACATACAGATATAAACACGTCCCTTCACAGTTCACATATAGATATTAACACAAGTTAGACTTCATTAGTCAGCCAAACTACAAATCTTTAAAACTTGACCAAAAACTGATCCCAAGACGTTCCCTTCCACTTCCACCACATAAGAGATCCTGCAAAAGAATAACTTAAATAAATAAATAACACATTCATGAGAGCACCTAAATAATGTTGCACTCCCATGCTGCTCTTGCAGTATCCCAGCAGAAATAATTGAATTAATTAAAATCTGAAATAGAAGCAAACTTTCACTGCTTCAAGACTCGAATACGAACAATGTTTGTTTGAAGACAAAAATGGAACCAACTATATAACAATCCCTTTGACACACACGCACAAGGCCCACATGTCTCTTTAAGACGACAAACAAAAAACATTAATATATGACTATGCAACCACCGGACAGAACGTGATAGGAAGGAAAGTTAGAATTTAGCGTGCCTAACCTAGCTCTAACCAGGGGAAAACAACCAAGAAACTCAATAATACAATTACGATAAATTAAGAAAGCTCGTTTGCTGTTGCAATAAACTCCTCCTATTAAAGAGCATAAATGTTTTCAAGTATCACAGTAAGTAACCCTTGAAATGTTCTCAACCAGTGCTTTCAGTGGCATCACTAATCACTTCACCTTTTAAAATTATCGAATGACAATGATCTCTTTCATAAACCAATGTCAATAGTTTCTCCAATACACACAATTTGCTATACAATACTCATCACCATTCTAGACCACTTGTTAAAGGAGCAGCAGATATCATCCTGAACCTCCAAAGGATCATTCATTTTTCTATTATTCCCCTGTAGGCCGCCTTTTCTTAGTCAGTTTGTGTCATTTGTATAGTTCTCCAAGCACATATCCGTTTATAACATTACACAGACGTGTGGCTTAATTTTTCATCTGTAAAGTTTCAGATCAAATTTCCATGGCATTGATGTCCTCCAAAAGCCACAGGGATGATTGTCTGTGTCTTGTCTCATCCTGAACTTCAAAAGGATCATTGTCTCTTCCCCTATAGGCATTTTCTTAGACAGCATGTGTCATTTGTATGTACATATCCTTTTCTAACAATACAGACTTGTTGCTTAATTTTTCATCTCTAAAGTTTCAAACCAAATTTCCATGGTATTGATGTCCAAAAGCTCCAGGGACTAACAGAAGTGACCCCCAAGTTGTAACCTTAACCTGGTCAACTTCTATTTTGAGCATATAATGAGGAAGTAAAACAAAAATCTCAAAACAATATCATTATTCTACTACTTTGAATTAGGAGTGATATAGAGAAGAAAGAAATGAGAAGGAAAAAAGGTAAGGAAAAAAAATGAAGAAATAGAGTTAAAAAGATGTGTTGTTTGAATGAAAACTAAAAAAGAAATGTGGAAAAAATTTCTCTACTTGTTTGGATGAGTGAAAAAATAAGTGAAAATAAATAAATTATATAAAAATATTGATATACTAACTAAAAAATTACTTTATTTTTTTCTTAACATAAAATTATTTTAATCTTTTCTTGTTATAAAATAATATATTTTTTTTAAATCATAATTTCTCTATCTCATTTCCATTTCACTCCTTCTCATATCTTTTCTTCCCAAATCACTCAATCCGAACAGAAGTATATATACTCTAGATGTAATTTATAATTGGTTATGTTTGTGAAGAAAATAATACTTACATTAACTTTACTAGCTCAAATCTCCAACTGCAATTCACTTAAGTTGCTTATCCTCTCATTTTCTCTCGCTCCCTAAAACGCTCAATTCAAATAAAGGCATATTGGTTATGCTTATGAAGAAAATAATACCTAGATTAACTTTCCTGGCTCCAATCTCCAACTGCAATTCACTTATCCTCTGGAGGACTATTCGCTCTAATAATGTACACCTGAAAGTAACAACAGTTAGTGTCATGATTAATGAATTCAAACAGTGCACCTCTGTACCAAAAAAAAAAACAGTACACCTGTGGCACCTCATGAATTCAACTTGAAGTAGATAGCAATATTGAGATAGCTCAAAGGGGATCAGGTGGTAACAACAGAAAAGAAAACTGGATAACTATAATGGTGTATAAGTAGTAACCACAGCACATGAACTGAAATATGCCAGCACATTTTTTAAAGTTCTAAAGAAGAGTCAATGACTTGATTATTAGTCACATCACATTTTTTTTTTCTTTTTAACAATCATAAATACCACTCACATAATTCAAAAATATGATGAATGTTATAAACACAAGCTCATTGAATGAGCCTAATATGATCAATATTTAATCACCTTGAATGCAGTGTGCTTAATTAATTGAAAAATTACAGCATCTCCGTCAGCTAGGTCATGACCAACCGCAAAACCTTTCCATCCACCACTAAGTCCTGTTTTTCGAGCCAAATATATTGTTGGATACTCATTCCCATCCTCATCAATCAAAGTCATCACTTCGTCCCCTTTTGGAAGATTGTTCTTGCAGAAATGGACTGGAAGGCCCTGTTGTCAACGATTGCACAGTGATGAAACGATTAAAATTGCAATTGCTGCTATAAATAAAACGCTTTTAACATAGTGGTGTATTATAATTTTACCTTTGTTTTGCATAGCATTTTGTTGGGTTTTGTATGCATTTTTTATTTGTATTTTAGTATTAGGTCATTGCATTTGTGTAGATTTTCTTTCTTTTCAACTTGTCATGATATATTTCATGTTTGCTCTTTCAAGCAAGTTTTTTTTAGGAAGATTAGGAGAATTTTGGAAGCTGCATAGATAAGAAAAAGAATGGTTCAGGCTAAAGAAATCAGAGACGATCACTCCCATGATTAGAAGCTGAACAAAAGGGGCTGAAACAATTCGAGAAGGTCATGGGGGAGGGGAGACCTGATCCTAGTCACACCCATGACTGCAACCTGCTAATTTATTTTATCTGGTTTTTCTGATTGAGTTTGAAAACCCTTTTTGGCCGACTTTAGTTTTATGACAGCTTAGAAAGAGAACAAGATCTTAATCTCCCTCTTCTCTGGTTTGTCTTTCTCTTTGTTATTTCTATTTTTTATATGGTTACCTGTGAGTCGTCCTTTTTATTCTAGGATTGGGGCTAGCCCTTGACAACTATCGATTTTAATGCAGTTATTTTGATGTTCTCTTATTTCTTCCCTCAATGTTTCTCTTATTGCTTTATATATGTGAAAACCTTAGCTACTGTTTGTCATAATCTGAAACTTTTAGGAAAGTATTGAAAGGTGAACCTAAAGTTTGGACTTATAGGAGAAAGACTTAGGCTTTAAGTCACAAAAGTACAATTAATCCTACGTGGGTAAAATGAATTAGCAAAGAACGTACGAAAGTAGGAGTAAATTCAATTAGAAACTGTCTTTAAATAGAGTAGAAATTACCTTAGGGTAATTTGCCTTTGAAGAGAAGAAGGAAGGTTGAAATAAAGGAAGGAAGTCTTGGAGTGAAATTACCTTAGGGTCAATAGGAAGTCTTGGACTGAAAACCCCAATCCAGGAAGTTTTCTAAATCTGAATTTATCCAATTGAAATATTGTTCTATCTTTATCGTTAATCTATTCTTTATCTCCTCAATCAAATTTCTAAATGTTTTCCCAAATTAATTTTCAATCTTTCTCCAATTGTTCAATTTCTATTGAATTGTAATAATTGCAAAGCCAATTTTTTGACGTGGTTATAAGGGCGTCAACTTTTCTCACAAATATCGAATCCTATATCCCAATCCTTGTGTGTTTTGAACAGTACTTCTACTTTAATATCTTAATAACAAGTTTGTTTTTGTTATTTTCGGAAATTAAGGGTTTTGGTACCAAAAACTCTCCCCCATTTTGTCTCTCCTTGGTGTGCACATACTCATTTATCTATTGAACCAAAATATAGATGTTCCAAAACCCTTATTCATTTCTAAGGGTATCATAACAACTCTCATCACAAAGCTGGTGTGTTGAACAAATGCAGTCATGAATAAGAATGCAGAAGGAATAAAATCTGTAGATAAGCAATTAGTTTGATATGTTACCAGCCAGAATCCGCCGCTGATGTGGGATTGTAGCATTGACTTTATGAAGGCTGGATGTTCAGATTCTAGACCCGACATTAAGGTTTCTGCTTTCTCCAATGCTTCCTCTCTGGCTTCATCAGAAGCATATACCCTATTGGCATAATCCCTGTGCCTATTGTAAGGTCTACCAAGGGTTCTACAAAGACAAATGGAAAAACATGTCATCCCCTCCTAACGAAATAAAATGAAAGTTAGGGCGAGGGAGAGAGTCCAAGTCCAACCTTCTAGGTATTGTCACGCGATCAACAACCACCTGTTAAGAAAGAAAGAAAAAAATGACAGTGAGGAAAGAAAAGCACTGATTGAAGAAAAGAAAAGAAAAGAAGAAAGAAGAAAGAAAACCGACTTCTTTGTAAACAGGAGTGGGCAAATTTGCCACACGGCTTGACCTTCTGACGACAACCACCTCTTTCTGAATGGTGCGATTCTTGACCTGCTTCAGCTGCAATGCAACCAAAGGTTATGGAATGGATCGTGAGTTATAAATGAATTAAATGAGGGATTATTATTATTATTATTAATTACCGGTGAGGATTTGGGAGAAGGGGATTTGTGAAGAGCTTGAGAGAGGAGGGGGAGATTGAGGGCTTCCATCCTCTTTCTGTTCTCTTCCACTCTCTTGCGACGACTCTCCTCGTATGCTATTGCTGCCACCATTTTTCTTTCTGGAAAAAAGAGAACAACAACAACAACAACGCCCAGAATAATGTTATGTTAATGTATTTTTGCAGAAAATGGCATTGCAATTGCAGCAGTGTCGTGTCTCCTCAGTCGACCGTTGCGTTCCCACTTCCCAATGTCTTGCGTCATTTCCGCACTAGGTTTTCCCTCATTCTTGCCGCTAAAAACTTAAAATGCTACTACACTACTTTTTATTATTATTATAAGGTAAAAAATTTATTAAAATTTAGCTGAATAAAATATTTTCATTTAATAATTATTAAATGAATGGCATTATAAAGGGAAAGTCATAAAAGGCCATTACAAAAATGTACATTTTTTTTTTAGAATTAGTCCTTTCCAAAAATGTCTGAATTTGACTTTATCATTATGTAAGATTTCTTTAACAAATTTTCCATCCATTTTTGTTACCCACGACTATTAATTATTTAGGGTAAACAATTAAATTTGTTCTTAAAGATCTAAATAAATAAATTAACTTAATATTAAATTGATCATAAAAAATATAATTGATTATCAAATTAATTCTTAAATATTACAATTTAATAACAAAATGGTTTCACAAATTTAATAGTAAGACTAATTTTTCATATTTTTTTCACATTTAAAAATTTAATTTATATTTAATTCTTTTATGGTTTAATTTATTATCAATCACATTTTTAAAGAAGAATTTGAGTATTTACTCATTATTTTACCTTTTATTATTAATCAAACCATTTCATAAGTCCGTATTATTTTGAATCAAATTTTCAATTTTAACTTGTGTTTGGATAAGTATAAATTTGATTTTGTTTAAAATTAATTTTAAAGTGATGTAATTTATGTTTTAGTGTTTTATTAAAAAAACAAAATTAGTATTGAAATTTAATATATATATATATATATATATATATATAGATATTATCTAACACATAAGCATTCTATTTTAAAAAAAAAAAAACTCAATCAATTTTATTCAAAATCAATTCATCAAGTGGAATCAATGTATAAAAAGTTATGTTATTTTTTAAAGGTTTATGTATTTAGATTCAAATTTTATCCAATCATTTTTTTAATTACCATGATATTGATATTGAATATCCACTAATTTGTTGATGACTAAACTTTGACAAAAAATTTGGCTGATTACTCATAATAGGATCTCTCATTTTAATCACGTGTTTTCAATCTACAAAATTTAGACTCAATATTTTATTTAAGGAAATCGAGTCTAATATTATTTGAATAATTATTTTTATAATATGTTTAGTGAACAAATATGCCACTTATTAATCTCAAGCAAAAATGGGGTTAAAAAAAAATCCTCTTCAAATAGGTTATTCCATGATGCATTTTTTGAACAAGGAAGAAACTATGATGAGAAGAAGGGAAGCATCCCTCATTGACCTGCTCGTTCTCATTTAGGCGAGTTAAATTAATATCGTGCATTAATACCTAGAGTTTAACTTGTAACACACTACACGAACTCAATCTAATTGTAAATGCTTTAATGAACTTGCCATCATGGTAACAAAACACCCCTCCACATGCAACATGCAAACATGAGATAATTACGACCTCATCAGAATTCAATTTTAAAAAGTAATGCAGTAAATTGGTTCTTCGCCTTAACATTTGAGCTTACACTATCTTACCATGCTAGCACGTACTTGTCAATAGCATGTGGAATTACCCTTCTTGTTGGACTCACCCTCTTGAAAACCCAATTGTTTCATGACATCCAAAGCTTATCATGTGGGCAATTGTTATTTTTACCTCATCTTTTTTAATTATATATCCCCCTTTTATTTTATTTTATTTTTTCCCTATAGTATCTTTCTCTTTGTGCCTCTTTATTTGTTTTTCTTCAGAAAAAAAATACCCCCTCTCTCTCAGTCCTTCTCTTTCCTCTCGCACCCCAAGATTGTCCTCTGTTATGTGCAGGTGAATCCTCATATGGGTTTCATTTTTTTTTATTTTGCTGTTGTGGGTTTTGTATTTTGCGTAACGGTGTTAAATCGAAGTAAGGTCCCAACGTTTCCTTTTTTGGGTCAAAAAACTATTTATTTTTCCAAATGGACGGAGCCAAAGGTCCAGGAAAAAACTACAGTAAAACAAGACGAGGAGATTGATTTCCTAAACTGTCACTAAGCAACTGTTGCCTCAGGAAACAAGACGAAGGTCAAAAACTATTTTGAATAGGAGGTTTTGATGATACCTTGTATTTGTTTCAAAGTATTGTTTCATGTGAATATGGTGATTTTCCAATTAAACAAGTAATAGTTTTTGTGGTGTGATTTGTTTCGTGTTAGATTAGGATTATTGAGAGTATGGGGGTTTCATTTTGACCAGTAGGGTTCCAACTAAACAAGGATTATTGGACAATTTGGCTCTTTCTTGATGGAATAGATTTATGGATGAGGTTGTTTAAGTTATTAAAAAAACATTAAAATGATCTTTTTTATATAAGCTATTTTTTAATAAACAAATAGGCGTTGTTTTTTAAAATAAGTAAAAAAAAAACTTTTTTTAAAATAGAAGTAGTTTAGACAAATATACTAAAAAAAAGAAAATTACTTATTTTGTTAAAATAAGTATGTATTTTAACAAATAAATTTAAACAAAATTTATTCTAAATTATATTACATTACAACTTTTCTATGGTTGGCTTTCTTATCAATTCTTTTTCCGTCTCTCGCACAGAACAAGGCTCCTTCCTAGAAGGCCAAATCATATATTACACAATTTGGATACATTTTAGAATAAAACTACCAAAAAATATTTAGGACAGCCAAGGAAGGTGTTTCAGTTTTTTATGTGTGTTCCCTCACGAGAGAGTGATGGGTATGATGATATTCTTATTTTTAAAATTAGTTTGGGATTTTTTTTTCTGAAGAAAAAACGAATAGAGAGAAACAAAGTTAAAAATTGATAGGAGTGATAAAAACCATGATCATGAAGATAATGATGAAGAGAAAATGAAATTGTTCCTAGTACTAAGACATTTGACATGGGCCTAGAATCAAGGAGAAAATAAAGATTTTTAATTATTCCTATCATTTTAGTCTATGAAGTATAATTGATTATTTGGTTTATGTAAAGCCTGATGAAAGATATTAGGTAGTAATATGGGTTCTTTTGTTTTCAAGATACGAAATCAAGTCATTTACTTACATAGCTTTACATAACTTTACAAACAGAACTCATAGAAGTAATGAAAACCATAATCATGAAGATAGTGATGAAGAGAAAAATAAAATTGGTCCTAGTACTATCACATGAAAAAAATTTGATGCTCTAGTACTTTACCAATGGAACAAGTAAGAAAATCTATTAAAATCATATTTTCCACATGTATTTAATTTCTTTAATTTTTTTTAATTAACCGCAATACGTAAAATACTTTTTATTTTTATCAGAAGACAAGTTTACGTGTTCATGAAATGGATACATTTAAACAATTTTATAGTGCATAACATGGTTATATTTAACATGTTCCTACACATAGTTATTGTTAATTATATTAATGACTAATGATATTGTTATATTTTATATTTTATATTCTATATGTTATAAATTATAATGCATAGATAATAATAAAATTATTAATAGGAAAATAAGTGAATACATTGTTGCAAAAATTATAAAGAAAATTATTTAAAATAAAAACAATTTCGTTAATAAAAAAGAAAAACTTTATTATTTTTAATTGTATTTAATTTAAACATTCAAACCATTTAATTTTATAAACTTTTTTAGTAATTTTAATATATTGGAAAATTAGTCATTTAACTTTCGGTGAGAGAATACTCTGATTTACAGACAAAAAATATATTTTTAATATAAATGAAGAAATATTAATTTTAAGTTAAGAAAAAATAATTTATTATAAATAATACTTTTAAGATAAAAATTCTTTATGGAGTCTGAATAAATAAATAAAATCTTTATGGAGTTCATATATAAATCTAGGGATGGAAACTTGCAAAATTTGATAAGAACGAGTATGAATATAGATAATATAGTACTCACTCTGCCTACCCGCACGTATAAATATATAATTATTTAATTAAGATAACTCATACATATTATTAACAATGAATTTAATTCTTAAAATATAGTCTTGAATTTGTAATTAAGCTTTTAGTTTTGTTGAATCTTAAAGGTGAAATGTGTGATGTGGGCAAGTTATGTGAGTGACTATGACAAAAAAGAAGAATCAACAAGTATTTTTCAGTAAATGCCTAATTAGTGTCCTTGTTATAGACAAGGGCATTGATTAAGTCCCATTATGTGACATTTCTTTATAATAATCCGTTGTATAAATGTTAAGAAAAGGATTCATGAGCTATCTTAGTCATTGATACTCAATAATAATTTTGAAGAGTCTAATGTAATATAATGAAAGTTAATTAAAGTAGATTATAAAAGTGTTGAGTTAGTCTGGTTTTCTGTTTACTTCACTTATTTTTTACTTTCTTTCAGTGCAAACAGACTGAGACTAAAGAAAAATTATTCATCCTAAAGATATCTGATAGAGCTAAACATGGATACCAATCCTTATAAAAAAAATTATCGACTAACATTAGTTTTTAATTTTTATTGAAATATTAGTGAAAAGAAATCAAACTCGGAATCACTCCTCTTACAATCCATCAACAATCCTCGCCTATACCTAAGTTCATATTTCGTGTAAGTGTTGACCTCTAGCATATGTACTATCATTTTGTCATTTAACTTAAAATGTTACTATTTAAATAAGTACTGTATTAACAACTTCAACAATAAAGTTTATTGCTGATCACAAGCAAAAGAATTCAGTTTAAACATTTGTTCCATAAATGATTATTCATTTCAACTAATGTCATGACCCCTGAGAAAGCTACTTATATTGTAACTTAATATGGGTGTCCAATTAGTCCTAAACACAAAATGAAGGAATTTATCTTGAAAAGTCAGGTTTAAAAAGCAAACTAAATTATAATAAACTCTCATTATATATTCTCAAGTACTACTGTACTAGTAGCTGAGTCGGTTGCATTGTTATAGTAGAGATACAAAAAATATATAACGAACAGTACTATTCACATGTGCTATTGATAAGTTGTACTAACTGCTGTACAAGATCGAGGAGCATTCCATTTATTCAACACATCAAACAACCCTTGATTCTAAACACCGAGGTTGATATTGAGCTGAGAAGCAGTGATTAGGACTACTTTCTTTACCAACAGAATTTGGGTGGGGCTACAATTATAATTCCCCCTATGTTCTTGTCATAGTGATCTTAGTCAAAACATTTTTCTTTTCTCCATTGAAGTATATGTACAATTTACATTAAGAAAAAGGCAAGCTTCTCAATCACATTACTAAGTCCAAAGTGCTAAAAGAACAGCTTAGGTGGTGAGTTATTAGTCCGTTTGCCTCTTACTTCAGGTAATAATACTACTACACATCTCTCGTGGCCATTGGATCTCCTTAAAAATTTTGAACCATGAAGAAAACACCAACCTTCCAAGCATAATTTTCCTGAGGCTTTTGTCAGTCAACAATCTTACAACCTTGAACGCCGAATGCATTTTATAGGATTAAATGGAACATGCTTCCTTGTACCTGCTAATAGTGCATTCTTGGAATTTGACCTGATATCCCAATCCTCAACATTCTTGGGCACACAAACATCAAACAATATTTGGCCAAGAACCCCATTTGCATTGATGCTTGGACGGCTCGGGAGATGAATAAACCCTCCTTTGCGTTCATCTGCTATGGTGCCAACACCCTTACCCACGTAATACTCCGTTGAACTAGAAGTCAAATTATCACTTGGAGCAAGAGCAAAACCCTGAAAACTAGTTGAGGACATTGCCGCTTTCCTCAATTCAGAGAACGGATCTGTGATCTCATCTTTTGTTCCTTCTATACCCAGTTTCTCATCTACAATTCGACTATTTTTGGAATGATAAATTGCAACTGCCTTGCCAAGGATCTCAGTGATAGCAGCCTTGTAATCAATTGGATGATGCCGAAAATGACCTGTGACAAATTCAATACATTCATCCCTGATCTACATACTTTAAATATTACATAGCAACTGGCATTGCACTGAAAGTGATTTGGTTACAAAAATCATTTCAATTTCCCATAAATATTATTTTATTTCCAAATAGACCATCTAATTCTAATAAATAACATCTATTGCAGGATAACTTGTTTTCTGTCACATATTATAATAATACATTACTGCTCCTAACTTCTACCTATAACCACCCACATGATGGTTATTATTACACCACTATCTACTAATACATGACTGCTCGTGACAGTTATTATGAATTCCCATCAAACAGGTACAGTGATATACTCGAAGGCAATTAAGGCACGAGACTCTTATTTCTAGTGGTTTGAAGGAGGAAACTCCTTGTTAGCGAGAAACCCTATGTTTGTTCATGTTTGTACTCAAATTTGGCCTAAAAACAAAATTATTTCTATTTCATAATTCCACGTGTTTATTTCTTGAGTCCAACAGTATATGTCTGTCAATTATAATCTTACCAACTCATTCATGTGCCATTATGTAAAAAATAGTCAAGATACTGACCTACATGAGGAGAAGCACTCCATTTTAACAATTTGACATCTCCACCAAGGTCTTTTAGTCTTTGGAAAAAATTTGAAATAACTTGAAAAGGAGCAAGATCATCATTTTCTGAACATACAATGAGATACGGGACCTGCATATTCTGCAAAAAAAAAAAAAATTGATAAGGAGATAATTCAAGAGACCTGAGAAAAGAAAAAGAGTTAATTTGTTGATTGATTCTTAGCTACTTACAATGGTGGAGTAAAGTGTCTGCCAATACTCTGCACGCTGTGATTCAAATCTACTGAGGAAAAGAGAATCAAGACCAGAAGCTATGCCATTTGCAATCCATGAAGCAAATCTTGGTGGATGGGACACTTTTAAAACACTTGGTTGTAGAAGAAATCGAATACCCAAATCACTGGTAAAATCAACTGGGCTGGAATCATAAATATAGCCAGAAATACAGTCTCTAACTAGCTGGTAGTCATCCTGTGCCATGAAAATAGTTTAGAAGTGGTAAAGAAAATAAAAGATAAAACTATTAGTGAACAGATTTTTTTTTTCTGTGAGAACAGGAGTTACAAGGACAAAAAATACTGTCCAACGTACATAAGTCCATGTAACAAGAACTTGACTTGACCAAATCACTGGGTAAAAGGGAATATATGATCAATTACATCATGGAACACAGAAACAGAATGCAGGGTATGGATTCAACACTGTATGCCTCATTCAGACATTAAAATGATTTAAGAAAATTTAAGACAATAATGACTTTATCAATTATACAATTATGTATCACAGCCATCTTCTGAACTGCTAATGGCAGGAAACATACCATATTATGAGCTTCAGAGCTGCCACTAATTATCTGGATGAAAGGAAAACAGAGTCATCAAACATTAGAACTAAAAGACTGTATAGCATGATGGTCAAAACATAAAAATCGGTCTAGAATAGAATACCTGAAGAACCTTCTGCATACAAGCTTTTGCACCGCCTGAAAAGGATGCAAAAACAATGGGGCAAGCCCTGATTTTCAGCACCTGTATAATGAATAAAAGGTGGTATTTGTAAGCTTGAGCCTAAGGATCAACTTTTGACAAATTCAAATTTTTTTTTACAAATTCAACAGTAGTTTAAAATATAATAAGTTTACTTCACTTGAAGCTGCTTTACACAGGTACTACACAATGGGATATAAAAGAACAACAGGTGTTACAATAATGCTTTTTATCTCATCCACACTCATTTTGTAGCAAATCTTAATCAAGATCATAGAAATGTAGACCACCTCAGAATTAATTAAGAAGTTAAAGGAGGTTTTCAACTAACTTAAAGTCATGCTGACTGACCTACAAAATTGAGATTACAGTAAAACTTACCTCAACAAGTTCATTAAGAATATCAACAGCAAGAATTGTGGCTTTGTCTGGGAAGAACCTGCAAATAATAGCAATGTTATAATCATCATCTAATATACATTGAGATGTGCAAAGAATCAAAGTATCAATGGCCTCATTTCTCGTGGAAAATAAACAAAATACCAAAGCACCTGCAGATCATTTTACCTAACAACCAAACAAAGACTTCAATTAAAATAATTTAGCATATTTAGCATTAGTTTATCATGCACCCAGTAAACCCCTTAAAGAAGAGATTTGAAGATTAACTACTCAAGCTTATGCCATCACCTTTCTAATTTATAAATAATACCAGCAAAAATTTTAAACAAAGTGTTCGCGCACCCAGTAAAAAAGAAAGACAACTAAAATGCAAATAAACAGCTACAACTTTGACCTTCTTTGATTCATCCAAAGTTAGCTCACTCAAACTTTCAAGTTTCAACAATTGGAATAAGAACCCCTTCCATCCAAAATGCTTCAATTTATAAAGCTTAAATTAAAATTCAATTTGTCGAAGAAAAAAATTGATTCACCTAACTTGTTGGTCATGATAACCATATTGATCAATTCAAGGCAAGCTTAGCTGCTACAGACAACATTCATATACACGGGTAAGATATTGTGACATTTCATGCTTCAGGCCAACCAGCAAACACCAGGTATTGCTGTCTATTTTAGAGTCCTAAAAGACAAAGGCACTACTCCTACTCATTACACTTCACAAAGCTAATATGTGACACTTCCATCAGTAACAGAAAAGTGGTACACTGGATGGACTCGATGGAGGGAACCCCTCCCCCCTTGGAAAGTATAAACTGAAATCAGGCTTCGATATTCAATTACACCTGTAAACTGTAAGGCTTACAATTAATGCTTAGTCTGGAATCTCACATTTCTCTTTTCTGCTTTGAGATCATTTTGGTTTGAAATGTCCACTTAGCACCCTGGATAATATGGTTTTAGTAGTAGTAAGTAGTAACTCCTGTTTTATATTTAGCTTTGGAGTTGTTTTAACCTCTGCAACACCCTTCACAGTATGTATCCTCTTGCTGTTATTTGTCTTTAGTCATTGATCCCATGTATGGCCAAGACAGTAAGACTACAGTATGCTTGCTGGTAGAGGTTCATTAGTCACTCATCATGGGTTTTCTTACTAAGTAGGTAAAATAAATTAGGGAATGGTGGGGGGGAGTGTTGTATCTGTCATTCTGTCCATAATCACAAACCATGACTCGATCTCGAACTCACGAGCTCAATTGATCACGAACAAAAACAGCCTGAGATGTGAGACTTCACACTATGATCAGAACTTAAGTCTCCCAAAATTTAATAGGCTAATGGAATCACCATAAGATAAAACCTTATCTTCGATTGGAAATCTCTAAAGTACACTTCAGAGGATCAGTGTGGAGTGATAATCCTTAATTGAAAAATCAAGTGTTGAAATTGTGATAAAATATATACACATGGATAACAAATGTTGTCGATTGACAAGCTATCACCGCACAGTTTAGGAATCAAATCCGGTCGACTGATACAATTTTGTGACCACCTATTAATATTTTTTACTACAAAGATGATTAATAGTACAAAAAATAATTGAGGGGCAGCCAATAGCGAATTAAGTATAGAACTCACATATTGAGAAATTGAGAATGGCAAACGAGTGAATTCCATCCGATAGAGGAATAGAGCTCCGCGTATTTCATTAAGTGCTTCTCCTCGCTTGACATCCACGCGAACACCACAACTATCCCATCAGCTCTCTCACAAGCCACTTTTCTTTCCCAATAATATCTACCACCAAATCCCCACATTCTTCTTCTTCTTAATCTAGCCACAACAAAAACCAGAGAGCTCCGAACACTTAATTTCCAGAGAACCAACAAGGGGAAACAAAACTCCAAATTTTGCACAAGATCGAAGAAGAAATGGAGAAAGTTTACTTGAGAAGGGAGAGAGGCACGTGCAATTTGAGCTTTCTCTTTGTTTCCGTTACTCGTGCGGAAAACACAAAACCCGTGGTTGGAACTTGGAAAGAACCAAAGAGCGACCGGAGTTAAGGTTGTCTCAGCCAGAGGCAGGTGGTGGTGGTGTTGTGTGTTTGTGCTCCCACGCTTCTTCGAAGATCGCAACACAAAAGAGCATTTCTATTGGTTTACCTACTTTTTAGTTTTTATATTGTATTGGTTGCTTTGTGTTGTCCACAACTCGTGGCGATGGGAAACGGGAATTTGGGATTCACCCCAAAAAAGTCAAAATCCTTCACGAGAGATATTATTAATGTCATTAATTAACTATTAATTAGTTTTCGACATGTTTTGGATTGGTTACGACACTGAGATTGATAATCAAGCATTCCGTGACGATGATGCAATCAGCAAATTAGAATCGGTAAATGAAGATTCAACAACTCATTCAAAAACCTGCTTATAAAAAAAATTAGATTTGAAATATAGTTTATGATTTGAGTAATCTCCAGTAAAAAAATCATTTGAGTAATCTAATCTTCATCCGATGATTTTATTCTTTTATTTATACCGAAAATAAATCCGTTTTTTTTTTTACTATGTTATAGTTATAAAGTTTGCCAACTCATTGTCACCTTTGTTTGAGTATTTCCTTCTAATTCCTTTTTCTCGGTTTAAAAAACTTAAATTTAAGATTAGACTTAAAGAATTTCAACTTAGTTTCACACAAATTAATGTATTATTAATTAATTTATTTTAATGGAAAGGATAATGGAAAATAAATTAAAATAAATATTTTTTTTATAAAATTGAAAACTAACTTGAAATATTCAATTCATATATATTGAAAATTTATAAAGTTGAAAAATATTCAGTTTATAAAATTGAAAAAAAAAAAGTTACAGAATAAAATATTCAATCCATATAATTTCAAAAACTAACTTGAAATTTTTTTCACTCTTACATATATTCATTTAAATGTGTTTTTAAGTATACGGATAAAAAAAATGTGTTGTTTAGTATGATCAAGATGTATTAGTATCTTTAAATGATAAACAAAGTTTCAGACTCACAACACATTGTTTTATGAATACTTAATAAATTCTAGTTGTTAATATGAAAATGTGTTTTAAAAATGTATCAAAAACATACGTACGTAATATCTCAACCTTGATTGTTTTTCACAACTTTTTTTTTTTTTTGGAAATATATTATATTTCCTTTCGATTTCTTGTTCTGAGCATTACGCACATGAGATGAGGACGCTTGAAGATAGAAACGAGTCGAGTTTGATGATCCTTGTCCTTATCCTCCACCATTCCTGGTCCATTCGATTGGTAGCTTTCCATGGAAGATTTTAAGCTTTAATAATTGACTTAAAGCCAAGATTACTAAACTAGGCAAAGTCTGGACTATTAAACATAATAAGAGTATGATAATTAATATATTGTGGCTGTATAATAGTGGGTGATATTTTTTATTTATAAGTTTATATACTAGGGTTTTTTTTTTTTGTTAGATTAACTTACACTAGTTATCATTATCAAGAAAGTTACACTATTTTTTTTTTCAAACATCTATTCAATTGTGCAATTCCAATAAATTATTTCGGGGTAATTATCCATTTTACGTTAATGCTAGTGTCTTTTTTTTCTTAAACTGAGTATTTAGTTTCCAATTTTTTTAAAATTTGATTTTTAATTCTTAAACAAAATTTTCATTGTCAAGGTTGCTTAATTTTTTCAAAATTTAATTTTTAGTTCTTACATAAAAGTTTGACTGATTAAAGTTTTTCAACTTTTTTATTTAAGTTTTAAGTCTTTAAACTTTAAAAATATTTTATGGGAAAATTGATATTTTTAAAAAAATTAAAAACCTTAACCGATCAAATAAAAATTTAAAGACTAAAAATCTTAATAAAAAAATAAGGAATTTTTATCAGTCAAATTTTTGTTTAGTAACTAAAAAATCAAATTTCAAAAAGTTTAACATTAAAAACTTAGTTAACTCTTTTTTTATTTTAGTTTTTTTCAATATAAATGAGCTTTAGGAAATGTATGCACTTCGGGTATTTATGCAAATTATTTTATTAGTTTGTCGTGGGGGATCTGGGGCTATTTGATTGGTTAGCTTGGAAATAATAAAGAAAAAGGGTAGGGAAAAATGTAAAACGGTATTAACCAATTGTTATACATGTGTTTGTGCTGTAATAACATGATGTTTGTGTATTGAAGTCATTTTTGGCATTGCCCATCAATATGTGATTTGGAATGCATTTAGCTGTGTTCTTGGGCGAGAGATTCATTTCGCATAATTTGCCAAATTGTTTTAGCGTAATTTTTCACATTTTGAATAACGTTGTTCAGATTATAGATGCCTTATTAACACACTCAGATTGTGGATTTCTGGTGTTAGGAATGGATGACATATATCTCGGAAATACTCAAATTTAATGGTGGAACTCTTTCATTGATTCTGAAAAATAAAATGCATTGCACAAATTCACAACAATCACTTTTTTATATTTAGATTGAATTTACGTTAGAAACAAGAAGTTTGAACCCATTTACCTTTCAAAATATACCCATTCAACTTCAAGCACACAAACTATAACTCATTCACCCATTCTACTGTCTTTGGATTGATGTTTTAAACTCTCCTAATCAAGGGTATAATGAAGTTTAAAATAATTACTTTTCATTTTTATTTTTCATTTTGTTGTAATCTAATAATTCTAAAAAATAACTTACCTTTATAATGAGAGTCATGATAGTGGTCAGTAACAAATCAAGAAATTTTTTCAGTGGAAACAAAAAAATAGTTGATAATACTTTTACTGACAAAAAATATTAGAAACTTTTACAAAATATACAATCTCATGATAAAAAGCTAAAATACCTTAATTTTTACAAATTTAAAAGGATAAAATGATTAAAATTAGTATTAATTTATTTTTTCTTTTTTACATTTTTTTATTTTAAAAAATCATCTTATAAAGACAATATTTATTTTTATGGGAGCAAAAATAATACTCTCTCCGAAACTGAAAATATGAGTAACAAATTTAATATGTGTATAAGTAAATTTTAACTAATTTTCTTGTATTTAATGATAATATCTCCAAATATTCTTTATTGAATTGGAGTTTTATTTTCAACAATCCTCTCTTTTTTTATCCTAAAATTAAATGATATTAACTAATTTTCTTGATGAATGTGATTCGAATTTTTTCTTATATTTCAGTCCAAAGGGAATACTTATTTAAAATATTTAAAGTAAAAAAAATTATTTTATGAAGACAATTGCCCCCATAATTGATAATGTGTATTCATTCTTGTTGGTGATAACGACGACAATAGTGATAAAAGTTATGATAATATTGATTGTAATAGTGAGAATTACAATTATAGTACTGATGATGATGATGATTGCAATGATATTGGTAATGATAATCATATTAGTGGTTGCAATAGTCATGAGATTTATAATATGGATGATAATTGATTAATGACAATCTTAAAGAAAAGTAGTATAATAATTGAGATGTTTTAAAGATATATTTTTATTTGTTAAATCTTATATAGATTTGTTAGTCACATGAGATTTTTATAAATTTTTTTAGTGAGTATTTTAATTTAAATAATTTATGTTGACGATAATTATCGAATAAGATTTTCTCTCAAGAAAATATTTTCTTAATGTTGAGAATTTATGTAAGTAACACCATTGCTTTTCTTTTTCCTATTTTTATTGTTCTAAGCACGCTAATAAAAATGAAAGTTCACTAGTTTGAAATATTTTATAATTGTGTTACTGCTTTTACTGTTAAAAATCGAATCAAATCATTTGTAAATTGCTAAATTGATTATTAAAACTAAAAAAATGCTTAAATCGAAACATGTTAAAACAAAAAAAAAAAACATAAAACAATTACATACTTTTTACCGTTTTGTTCAATTTTCAAATTTTATTATAAAATTAAATCAAATTGAATAAATCACGTATTATAATTATATTATTTTAAATTGTGGTAATTTGGGTAATATAATATTCCTAGTTAATAGTTTTTCATAAAGACCATCAACATATTTAGTGTCTTCCTAGTAATGATATTACGCTTATTTATCGATACTGCGGAGAAAGCGAGATAATAGAATGAGACGTATCTCTAGAAGGTAGGAAACTCAAGAAGAATGCGCGACCTTTAGAAATTGTGTTTAGAATACTAGTTTCGCACTTGTAAGATTTTATGATAATAAGTATTAAATAATTTATTTTTTTATAATTAAAATATACTTTACTTTCATATATTAAAAAAATATGTGCTAATAGTGTTAAAAGATAATATTAAATATTAAATGATATGCAAATTAATATTATGTTAAAAAAGTTAATAATATCATTTTATAAATAAAAATAATAATTTTAAAATAAAATTTATTAAATAAAATTTATTAAAAAACGAATTGATTTTTTAAAATAGTATAGCAAATAATTACATGAGGTTAGTTGATAAATTTTAAATTATGATAATATATTATATATATAGAAGATAACCAAATCCAATCGAACTAAATTGCAAAAAAAAAAATGATTTGATTTAATTTAAAATTGTTGTTACATTAAAATCGACCTAAATAAAATTGTATTTTTATTTTATGTTTAATTTTGAATGACATTTGTCTAAAAATAAACCAAATCGCACCACAAACATCTCTAAAATTATAGAGGTGTATGTATTATCAGTCATTAAAAAACTATATAATTTTGATTTAGTTGATGTTTACTTCCATACCAAGTAAAAAAATTTGAAAATTAAGGCGCACGTTAGTCTAAAATGTGGTGCGCAGTATAGTGTGACCACCATCAATAATCGCGAAATCACCGAAATGATGAGGTGTTCCGTCGAATTCCCACCTCAGAGACTCTCCACTCCACCTTAGGCTGATCACCGCCGAAAACTACACAACCCCCAAAATCTGATTAATAAAATAAAATGGTCGTCGAATAACAAATCAAATCACAAATTGGTAGCGCAAGCTTGTGACTTGAGGTTTGCTTCGATTCTTGGATCTCAGATTAATAAAGTACTAAAGAACAGGCTTTTCTAATCAAAAGAAGAAGCGTGCAATGGTGGGATGAAGACGAGAGCGAGAGAGGGAACATGGCGAGAGGGAAGTGGGTTTGTTCCTACAAGAAAACCACTCTCTTAGTTTGCTTCTTCAACATTGCCGTTGCTCTCTACGTTCTTCGCTCTCTCTATGCTTCTCTTTATATCTACTCCGGTAACGTTTCCCGCAACGGTAAGTTACTTACTAACATCAATCAATTTCCTCTTTATGCTTCATTGTAATCGTAATAATAACGGTTGCTGCATGAGGGTTTCCTTTTCAGTTGCGTTGTATGGCCCAGATCAGATTCGGAAAATGGAAGAATCAATCCAAATCCGCGAGGAATTTAAACCTGTGGAGTTAATTAAGTGGGTAAGAACTAAGAGGCATGAACCGTTTGTCCTGTACCCGCTCTTGCTGAAGTTTAATGTTGTGAAACCGTTGCTCATGTAGGTGAAGGCTTTAGAAGGGGAGTTTTCTAGTGAAACTGTGGCGGTTGAGTTGCCCCGGCATTTGAAACAGAACATAATTGATGAGATCTTGCAGAGACTAAGGAGCTTGAATTTCAGTAGAACAGATATTGCTAAGGAACGAGGTGAATGCATGTTTGTGAGTTTTGCTGATAAGAATCTCTGTGAACATTGTTAAGCATCTTGTATATTGATAACACTAGTTATTGAACATTGTGTTTACATTCAAGCTAAGCTGGCATGGGATATGTATGATTTGCATTGTTACTCTGGCATTTGGCTTTTCAGTAATAAAAGTGCATTTTCCACCACCTTTCCATAATTTTTAGTTTTGCAACCAATTGCGATTGTCAGCCATCGGGTGCTCTCCTCATTACTATCATAAAGTGCACCAACTGCTGGTTTTATAGCTGTGTCTCACCTTTTATTCCCGATCAAGAGTTAGATGATAAGGAATTTCGTTTAAGTTCTTGCTGTTTTCTCATATTAATTTAGGTTGGTCCATATAATGTGTTAGGATCCAATTGTAAGGTATGAGGCTTGAGTCGCACATTGGAAGTATGGGATTCTAGTATGAGTTTATAAGGTTTTGTACTCTCCAACTACAACAACTAACTTTTGTGGTGTGGCTCTCCAAGATTTTTATCAATTGGAATTAGAGCCTTTTGCCATGTCTCTCAGCTGCAAACGAGCAGCACGGTGGTGACGCTAGTATTGTAGTGTTCTTCTTGGAATAGTAAAAGGGTTAGTGCACATCCAGCCCACAAGGGGTAGGGGCTGCAGAGCATGGTGGGATTTTAGGATCCAATTGCAAGGTATGAGACTTGAATCGCACATTGGAAGTATGGGAATTCTGTATAAGGCTTTGGGTTCTCCAACTACAACAACTAGCTTATGTGGTGTGGCTCTCCTAAGGTTCTTGTCATGATGCATTCTCTTTTGTAACAGGAATAAGTCCTTTGCTAAATTATAATTGTTTTGGTTGTTGTGTTAATCAATGAGAATGGCAGATTGTATTATAATTTTAGAGATAATAAGGCAGAAACATGAAAAATGTTGCAGTTAATTTAAGCTGAGACATCAGTTTACACCAATGTAAGACAAAGTGCACCAACTGCTGGTTTTATAGCTGTGTCTTTCAAAGTGCACTCTTACATCCTTCAATAACTTATTAACATATGTAGAATATGATTTTTGCCAATCCAACTGATAAATCATAACTGAATCAGAATGTATTAATTTAATAACCTCAGTTGTTTGTGTCAATGTTTTAAAAATTAAGCAACAATAAGAATATAACTATATGGGTCTTATTTTGAAAGTAAATGTTTTAATTTTGATACATGCTAATGAGGTATCAACTATCAAATAACATTGAATTAATTTAAGATTTGTTGATATGTTCTATATGATAGAAACCTTCAATCCAAGGGTAGGTTTTGGGATAAATTTATCCAGTATAAAGTTATTGAAGGGGATCAAAGTGACTTAATTGATCCCTCCCACCCTCTCTGAGTGTGTGCGCGTCTGTATGTGTATATTGAGTAAGAAGTGCAGACATTGACTGAGTTTTCAGCCACTCAAATTGAAAGTATGAAATGAACATATTATATCACAATATCACATAACTTAATTGTACTTCAAATATGTCATTTGTCATCCTGAATCATGGAGAGATAGAGGCGACCAGTTTGTCTGATGTGATGTGAAATGTAAAGGGGGCTTCAATTGTTTGGGATGCAAATCAACAGCTGAAAATGTCTTGGTTGCATCGGGTGTATAATGTTTGGTTTATTCCTTTTTCTCACGTTGGGGGGGGGGGACTTTCCATCTGGAATTGTTTTATTATGCTTTCATAATTTGTTCTATGCCTTTTTCATTTCTGATGATGCTGTATCTTGGCTTAATACAAATCTTGAAAAGCTTAGCAATGTTGGATCTAAGGTCCTGTGCCTTCCTTCCGATTTAATTGTCATTTTAAGGCATAGCTTAGATAAAGGTGACTCATAACATAGCATGACCCTTGTAGTGAAGATTAATATTGTACTGCATAATGTGTCATTTCTAAATGTGGCATTGTGTGTGGGGGGGATGGGGGGGTGTGTGTGCTGAGGAAAAGGTTCATCCCAAGAATGATGAGTCTAGTCCCCTTGTTTAATGAGTTACTATAAGCTACACTATTTTAGACATTAAATTTGGTGGTGTCATTTAAATGAAAAATTTAAAGAATTTGGAAGTATTCCTAACTTATCTGTAACATAAGTCATTCTGCTCATTTCGTTGATATTACATTTTCAATAATACAGAAGTAGTGGAGAGTTGGCGCAAAGAAAAACTGGAAGAGGTCAAGTCGGCTCTTGTGAAGGGGACTTCCAATTCAACCATTCCCCATGAAGAAGCTGGTATGATCCTTGATTTTCTGTTGTGTCTGTGACAGATTGTGTGATGTTTTTAGATAATGCTCTATGCAAACTGGTAATGGATGCTTTACAAATCTTTGACACCTTGTACATAATGTTATTTCGACTTCCTAGGTATGCTAGTAAGAGCTTTGGAGTCTGATTGGGCTGTGCTCTGTGAAGAGATTGGCCTCTGGATACCTGCTCAAGTTTCAAATGAAGAACATGATGACAAACCTGAGGGTGCAGAGGAGTTTGGTAATATCAATTTCTTCAGTCATAATATCCATTTTTTTTTCTGTTGTAGTTTCCCCTTATGCACTACCTGCTATATTGGTTTGTATAAATTTCATCACTTGAGTGGTTTCCAGGAATCATTGAACAATGCATTATGCATGATAAAATCTGGAAGTAGTGTGCATGTATATTTATTTCTTGCAGAAATTTATTCTTTGGACTTACCAAGTGTACATTCTCTCCAGAGGAGGAGGTCCTTCCTGGCAGAACCGTTTCACCTGAGTGCCATGCTGAACTGCACACAGATTATGATGGTGCTGCAGTAAGATGGGGTCTTACCTTCCACAAAGATAGTGCGGCTGATTGCTGTCAGGCTTGCTTGGATCATGCCAAACATGCCAAAGAAGGGGAAAAGAAATGCAATATATGGGTTTATTGCCCATCTGAGTTTGGGTGTCATTCTCCAGATATCTACCAGCACAAACATCAGGAATGTTGGCTGAAATATGTAAGCTCTTCTCATGTACTTACATAATGGCTTTTGATACTTTTATTCTCTTTGTGGTCTTAGAAAATACCATCGAGTTTTATTTTTGGGTTAATTAAGTTTTTAATCTCTTAACTTTTTCATATTATAATTTTTGGTCCTTCAAAATATTTTTGGCAATTTTTAGTCCTTCATTAATTTTTTGTCATCAGTTTTGTCCCTCTAAAACTTTTTGCTCATTTTTAGTCCCTCATTTATTTTTATTGCTCTAAAGTAGTCCCAAATATAAAATAAACAAGGGGCTGAAAATTGGCAAAGTAAGAACTAATTTTGAGCAATAAAAATAAACAAGGAACTAAAAATAGACAAACATTTTTAGAAGGACTAAAATTGCTGACAGAAAATTAACGAAAGACTATAAGTTTATAAAAAAATTTGAGGGACTAAAAATTAGAATCTAGAAAAGTTGAGGGACTAAACAATTAATTTAACCCTTTATTTTTCCTCCCCGCTGGCTAATATACTCTAATTGATATTTTGAATCCAGGCTGAGAAACCTCGACTAAATTTTAAGGATAAGTATCCTGAATCATATCGAAATTCACATCCTTCTGCACCAGTGATCGTTCCATGGGTCTCTGGAGTTATTAGTTCATGAGTCAAATAACCAAACACCAAATGTAACGAGATCAACCAGAGGTACCTCGTAGACTACACAACAGCGCAAAGCTAGCACATCAAAGCCTTTGCATGCTCGAGGATTATATACCATTGTTCTTGAACATGTTTTTTTTTGTGAAAGAAATGAACTGGGGAGCAAAGAATTTTCCCAATGGTCATTTAGGACTTGGTTTAGGTCAAAATGCGGTTTTTGACAGACTCACCTCAGACCTCCGTGCTAAGGATTTTCCACCAAGGTCGGGTCTAACACTGAGGAAATGTTACTTATAACTGATGAGGAAGCTGTTTTGTTGTAAGCTATCTGATCACATAATTCATTGTATCTGTGGGACTTAGAATCCTACTCACAGTATCATTCTTGTTCGTGATGTTTATGATGATCATCATTCTTCTCTGTCCGCTTCCCTTCCTTTTATCCGTTATAATCATCATACGTACATTTATACGTATATAATATAATGTTTATCTATGTCTCACGTAGTAGTTATATTATCCAGTTTGTTTTGTCAACTCGATCCTCTAGATTTTCCACTCAATATTGAAATACTACCAAGCAGAATAGGTAATTAATAACTGATTACATTTTCCATCTTAGTTTTTCTCTAAAAGAAAAACGTTTTTTAGTTATAGCGCTGTGGCTAGAGTCATCAAAATGGGCTAGGATTGGACTAAAAAATTGTCATGTTCAAACTTCTAACTTTTCTTTTTTTCAGCTGGAGTTAAATATGGTCCTTAAGCCTATCCATTTGTTTTTACTATTTAGGTTTAGTTTGCAACTTACGCTGCTTAGTCTTAACTGTTCAACAGCCATTATTGCTATTCTAGTGTCCAACATTAGTTTTGGCTGATCTCACCTTTTTACTTTGCTTTTAATATTTGCCACAACTATAACGCATAAAAGAAAGAGGTATTTTAAATGGTGAGACCCCCAATTACGCAATGCACCCTACGCCTAATAATCGGGAAGGACTGTATGTATACTTCAATAAGAGTGGATTGAGAACAAAGAGAGAAGTGATTTACAAGAGATAAGGTTTGACTAAGTGAAGCTGGTACCCGAAGTAAAAAACTTATACCACGATTTTCAGATAAAATGATTTTTCTGATTTTAAAATCAAATTATTTTTATTTTCGTCTTATTTATTCAATGTGAAACTTATATTTAAAACTTTTAGAATACTCACAAAATGTCCAATACTTGAAAACCAGCAACTAAACGAGGGAAGGTGTATCCTCTCTGGCCATATTCACGATTTGTAGCTCATAAATTGAGTTTCAAACTGCCCCCAAATCATCTAGGCAGACTAGGTTGAAATGTTAGAATCAAATTGTTGAAATAATTTTACTTTCTCTTTTCTTTTACTCGAAATCCTTTTTTTATTAACATCTTTTTTCTTAAGTCATTTTTACAACATCTTTGTACCATGTGAATGTGAGCCAGTTTCAAGGCATACCACAATGGGCCATTTAGCTTAACATGTCCCTTTCTGCGTTTTTCCCCCGATATAACTTCATTTGGAGGATAACCAATCCAATTGGATTTATCAAATAGCAGTGTTTATTCGGTGGCACGTCTCGTTAACGATGACTTTAACTTAAAGTGTAACACTCATTAAGCACTATCTCTACACTCAAGAAAAATAAACAAATCGTTGAAGGTTACCTGCTGGAGACATTTCTTATGTGTACCACAGGCATACATAACACGCCCAAAAACAAAGACGTGTCACATGCCACGATCTTATTGACCTGATGCCATTATTCCTAGTGGACATAAAAATTTTCCAGCCAAATTACTTAACCGTCGTCAAATAAACATTTGAATCCTAAATTGAATATTGTAGCCATTAGTTAAAATGTCTTTAGGCCATTTTAACTTTGTCTTCACCTTAAAGAACAGAAAACTTTTTTAGTGCTTCCAGTACGCTGCTGGGCCACTATCAACTAAGCAGGTCAATTCGAACATCAAATCTAGCGAATTGATGGTTCCATATATATATAAATGGGCTCCTATCTGACAAATTGATGAATTAATTTCCACATGGGTGTATTCTACCATGAAGAGCCACCAAACCATCCCAAGAGATGCAAATACCTTGTGGCAACTCTTAAGGAAGTATTTTCCCGTTGCCAAACTTTTGCAGCACGGCTTTCAACTTCAAGTTTTGAGGATGAGTGCCCAGTGAGCGATTTTGATGAGGAACAAGAAGTAAGTATCTCTATTTTTTTAAAAAAATTATGAAATTTTGATTTTTGACTGTATCAAACAATGTCTTTTTCTAAATTATGAAATTTTTATTTTTGACTATATCAAACATATAAGGTGATTTATGTAGTTGATCTCATTTAATGAGATAAATTTTTTTTATTGTTTTTAATTATAGTTGATTTTTAGAATAAAGTCATTTATATTTAAAAGTTTTTATTCTAAAAGCATTATTAAATTTTGAATTAAAAGGAAAAGTTATATTAAATTATTTTAATTTAAAACAATTCTTCAATATTAGATAAAACATACGAACATTTATGTAAAATCAACATTAATTAATATTTTAATGTGATTTTGAAATACCAGTTAACCTGAACCAAAATAATGTTAACTGGTATTTCGATGTGATTTTGGATGACTCTACATGAAACTAGATTCACTTAACTAGTCAATAATCAAATTGTTTTAGACTCTTAATTTTTCACAAATTGAAGGTCACTATGAGTGTTCTTTTCTTTTTATCTGCTTTCCCAGTTGTTTATCTCAGCAGTGATAAGCCGAACCATGGAGAAACAAAAGCACAAGCCAAGTGTCTTGAGACACAGCTTTTCCTGGGTATACTCTCCTGCAACGAAAGAACTTTATTTCACTCAGGCAGTGGCACCAGAAGAAAAGGCGGTGGAGGGTGATCAAGAAAGTGATGAAGGAGAAGGAGAAGAATTTTTGTCAGTTAAAAGTTGTTTCTCACGCTGTTCAAGTTCACCAAGTGGGGAAGCATTCTATTCTGTGAAGACAAACCTTTCACGGTGTTCAAGCTTGAACGAGCTTGACTTGTCCAAATATTGGAGGCGCTCAGTGATTCAGGAGTTTTGTCACTGCCAGGGATGGCCTTTTGGTCTCTGCCGCAGAGCTGTGTTGCTTCCACCACTGCCCAAGTCACCTTCTGAGTCATGGTTGTCGCGTAAAATGCAGCCAACTATTAAGAAACCATGAATTTATTTGTTCACCTTATGTTACTTATAGGATTGTTTAACTTATCTCAAGTAAAGATAGGTCAAACAACTTTATAAATATATGATTGGTGTAATTAAAAAATTGTATCAACCATCTTCAAGCATATGATTAATTACACTATATAATTATGTTTTTTATGAGGTTTTTTAACCATTTTTTACCTGAGATAAGTTGGTACTTTTATTTTATCTTTCTTTTCAGGAACTGTAACAGCCACACAGAGTAATCAATATTGAAAGTTATAAATGCACTTTTATAATAAAGAACTCTTATATTATTATTCCATAACACACGACAGCAGGTATCAGTTTTCTGAGCTTTGCTATAACATGAAATTTTCTACAAAAACACGAGGAACATTGTGTTGCAGTTCTGAAATAGAAGGTGAGACCGACCTACAAACTTTCACACGAACTATTTTTTTAATCATTCTATTAACTGAATCAAGCAAACAGTACCTTCAACTAATTTCTTGGTATGTAAATAAATGAGAGCGTCATCAGTACAATCATTAAAAGTTGCCATTTATCTCAGAGCTAACAAAGCGGAAGGGGAAGTTGATTTCATAATGATGCTGAATTGCTGATAAACTTGCATGGTATATACTTCAGTTAATCACCTGTTTAACATTGGATATACTTTCTCCTATTAATAAATGCACATACATGCTACAACATGGTCATTTGTTTAGAATGAAATATAAAATATTAATAATATAATTCTCGTATGCTTGACAACAAATTACTTAAGCTTGGTTGCATCCCTCGACAAAATTAGCCTACACAGACCCGAAAGGTTAAAAACATTATTCTCATATGCTAGATAAAGAAATTGAACTTTTCCATCCAAATTTTGAAAACTCAACAAATATATTGTGTATTATATGAATGTTTTTTTAATTTGAGTAAACTTTAAAAATATATAACACTTTTTAAATTGTGAAGATATATATATATATACAATTTAATTAAATAAGTAAAAATATATGTAATTTAAATATAAGGAAAAAATAATAACCTCTTCAAAATTATAAAAAATAAGAGCATAAATAAATAACTTTTTAGATGAAAAAATAAAATTAATAAAAAAATAAAAATTGAGATTTAAATAAACAAAACATAATTTTACGGTAAAAGAAATATTAAAAATAATTAATAACTTTTAAAATTAAAAAATATATAAAAAAGCATTAAATAATAAGAAAAAGTGGTTTGAGAAGAAAAAGAAATATTATTGCATATAAACACAGAATTTAAATTTATAAGATAAGAGTTTATTTGGAGTATTGCCAACATTGTTTTGCAGAATTTACTTAAAATAATGCTCATTTATTCTTCTTATTTCGTTTTTATTTTCCGCTCTTTAATAGGGTGTCGTTGTTAGGTGAGCCGTGAGCGTATGAAATTATGAATTAGTATAACCATTAACCAGATTCATGAATCACGAGTCTATAGAAAAATAAAATGCATTAAATATTTTTGTGGCTTATTTCATCAAACTCAGACAGCTGGAAATTAAAATGTCAAAACTCAAAAGCCACAAAGTAAAAGGTTCACATTTTTGTATGGGCCCATGGATCAAGGATGGCCCTACCTTCCGGCGAATAAGAAAAGTACAGAAGAGGAACTACAATTCCCCGATTCCATAATAAACACATTAAGCATGCCTAATCAATCATTCTAATAGCTTTTAGGATACATTATATTATTGTCTCCTGATCTAAAATAAAATTTACGTATTTGATATTTCTTTATCATATACATTTTTTTTAATTTATAGAATAGCATAATATTGTATATTCTTCTCATTAATTTAAATTTCCCCTAATCTATTTCGTAGTTAATTATATAGATTAAAGAAAGTTAAAGTAGTGTGAAAAAATAATAAGATGTCAAGTGATATTTTTTAAGAGGTATGTCCCAACTTTTATAGCTTCAATAATTCCTATGTGTAATCAATCATGCAATACACTCTGTTATTTGTTTCTAATTAATTATTTAAAGGCTTAATTGTATTTGTTTACCCTTAACTTTTTAATTTTTAATAAAATTTACCTTAAAATTTTTAATGTCACATTTTACCTTCAACTTTTAAGAAATTTATGAATTTTATCTTTGTCATTGGATATGATAATAAATAATTATTTTTCATAAATCTTTCACACATTTAAAATTATATCAAGGTTTGTATAAAATTTATGTACGCTTTTAAGATAAATATCGTATAAGTTTTTTGTCATAAAAAGTTTACGAAAGAATTAAATATCTTTTTCAAGAATTTAAGTATTTTTTTTTTAATATATCACCTATAACCTATTCTATTCATCGATATTCTCTTAGTCAACTTAATGTAAACATCAGAAGGCAATTATAAAATTAAAATCAAAGTATTGTAATTTTAAAATAATAAATAATTTGAAATAAAATAAAACACTATTTTAATAGAAATGTAATTTTCTTACTTCACAAAATACAATATTTTTTATTATAGGATTTTGTTACATTTACATGTGAGAAACTATTAGTGGGATAATTATGTTTGATTTATTCCATTTGTAAAGTTTTTTTAATCAATGATAATCACGCTCTATAAAGTAAAATTTATTTTTGACCCGTTAAGTTGAAAACATCCATTAAAAAAACTAATTAACTAACAACACGGCAGCGAGGCTTTGCACCTTTGAAGTCTAACGCAGAAAAAGTGTTTCAAGCACTTCGGAGTCAATGTTCCAAAATTAAAAAAAGAGACTACAGAAAATACTCAAGAAAAAAAAAATGTTATTTTAACGACTCATGTGATACACCGTCGGATGATTCCGTATGATATATTCATTTTTATGTTTGTAATGTGATGTGGATAGAAAATTATTTAATAAATATAAGAAAATATAAAAATACACAATATGAATTCAAAAAATAAGTTGTACAAATAACAAAATTGATATGTTCGGTCTAATTTCTTTTCTTTATTTATAAGTTATTCTAAAATTAAAGGTTAAAATAAGAATTTTAAAATAAACTAGAAATTATATGATAATTTTATTTCTTTTAACTTAAAAAAACAACTTGAGAGTATAAACTATAAAGTCAAAGAAAGACAGCAAATGAAAAAGGTGAGGAAAATGAGTACAGAGAGAGTAAACAGAAAAAAGAAAAGTATGTATGTTTGGTTGAAAAAAAAATACAAGAATAATTCTCTCTCTATATATTTTGTTTGATTAGAAAGACAATAAAAATATTTTTTTACTCAATTTACACAATTAAAACCACCAAAAAATCAAAAGCACTTAATTATAATGCTTAAAAACAAAAAATACAATTAACCAAAAGAATATTGAATTTAATGGTTATATATTAAAATTATAAAATAATTTTATACTGTTAATTAATAAAAAATGACAATTGCTAGTTAATTATTATGAATATATTCTTAGAGAGATTATGAAATTTTAAATGAAATAAAATTTTGATCAAAAATTAATTTTATAATCAGTTCAAAAGTCTAAACCTTGCAAAACTATCTCGTGATTTTATAGAAGAATTTTAATTATGATAGTTAAAAAAATAGTTTTTATAAAAATAACAAACAAATAAAATATAATAATTTATAATTAAATAATATATAAAATTATTTTACAGTAAATGCATAGGGATTTTTTTCAAATATATTTAAGTATTTCTTCTTAGAAGAACTAAAATATTGAGGGCGGCGGAAGACAGGGTGCAGTGTATATATTCAACAGAAAAAAAATGGTTGTTGTCTAATGCGAGAGAGGGAAAGTCCTTTTCCAGTTTTCTTTACTATCCGTCAGCACTCAGCACCACATCCACATGGATGCTCCAAGCAACCCGGAAATCTCGGTGGATGTTCCTCCTTACCTTCGAGTGTACAAAGACGGCGCTGTCCAGAGAACAGCCGGCACCCAAGTTGTTCCCGCGGGCCTCGATTCCAACACCGATGTTGTTTCCAAAGACATCCTCATCGTCCCCGAAACCGGCGTCACAGCCAGGCTCTACCGTCCCAATTCCACCCCCAAAACCGCCAAGCTCCCTTTGCTTCTTTACTTCCACGGCGGCGCCTTCTGCATCTCCTCCGCCTCCGACCCTCTTTACCACACCTCCCTCAACAACCTCGTCGCCGAGGCCAACGTTGTCGCTCTTTCTGTCAATTACCGGCTCGCACCAGAGCACCCTCTTCCCACCGCGTACCAAGATTCCTTGTCCGCGATACAATGGGCCGCTTCTAATGCTAAACACCATCAAGAAGATTGGATCAGGGACAACGTTAACTTTGACAGAGTGTTCCTAGCAGGGGACAGCGCAGGTGCCAACATGGGACACTACACGGCCTTGAAGTTGAATAATAATGTTCCAACAAATTTCAAGGTTGCGGGTCTCATCATGGTGAACCCTTATTTCTGGGGAAAGGAAGCAATTGGAGTGGAGATTACGGATCCGGAGAGGAAGAAGATGGTGGATAAGTGGTGGGGTTTTGTTTGTCCTTCGGATAAAGGGAACGATGACCCTTTGATTAACCCTTTTGTGGAGGAGGCTCCGGGTATTGAAGGGGTTGCTTGCGATAGGGTTCTTGTTACTGTTGCGGAGAAAGACATACTGAGGGAAAGGGGGAAGCTTTATCACAAAATGTTGAGCAACTGTGGCTGGAGAGGAATTGCTGAGTTGTACGAGACTCCAGGGGAGGATCATGTGTTTCACATCTTCAACCCTGATTGCGACAAAGCCAAGAGTTTGATTAAACGCATCGCTGATTTCATTAATGAACACTGAATGCATGTTTATTGTCATCATTGTGTTGTGTTGTGTGTGGATGCATTAATAAAATTGAACAATGGTTAGGAAGCATCTTCTTTTATTTCACTGTTGGAAATCCATACAACTTGTTTTGCTTCCCGTTTATAATTACTGTCATGTGCTTTATTAATTACTATCTGGCAGTGTTGTACTTTCTATAAAATGAATTTATTTGTAGGCTTCGTGCTTTGTTAATTAATGTTATTATCCGTGCTTCAACTTTCTCCCCTGTAAATTCTAATATGGAAAGAATCGTAGTGGCTGTTCGGATAACTGTAAGTAGCATGCAGCTTGGTCCTCAATTTTTAGTTTACACATTATGAAGCAAAAATTCGTGGTGAAGGCACGCAATTTCTGTTAACATGTCAAAAGTGTCAAGGAAATTAGGAAACATTTCCAGTCAAAAGAACATAAGGCGTGCGTGACCTAAGTCCGCTATATCCCTGTTTGAAACAGAGAGACAGAAAGTAGCCAGAACAGAGAGCCAATTGGTCGAATATATTATAACCATTAATCATGTTGAATAACAATCAAGAAAATGAAAAGGATTTTAGGAATTTACGAGATTTAAAAGATTTTTTTAATGATAGAATACTTTCTTAGAGTCTTTGGAGAAAATTCTTCAATGACATACATAATACTTTCTCGTAGTCTTATAAAAACTGAACCACTATTATTCAGACAACTGCACAAATGTTATTCTATAATGCATTAAAGATAATTATTTTATCAACAATTATAATTTAATAATTAAAAGATAATTATTTTTAAAATAATTATCCTTTGAATAATTTTCATTATAACCATTTATTTTTATATCATTTATTCATTAATCAAATTTAAAATAAATTAGAATGATAAATCTTACATATATTCTACATTTTACTGAATCCATATGAGGATAATGCCATATTGAGCACAAGCATCTTATTAGTGTGCGTTTGGATATATATACATTTGTAAAATTAATTTTGAATCAACGTGAATTTACGCAACCGTGAATTTTGTAGTACTTAACTTTTGTTTGGATAACAAATAATATTAAAAATAATAATTTTATCACACGATATTTTTTGGGAACTTACCATCAATATTAATTTTGTGTATATAATTATCAAATTATGTTTTATCTTTCCATTCATAAGGATAATAACAATATTAAATAGAGGTATACTTTGAACAAATTATGACTCAAGTCAAGGGTGATACAAAAACTACTTCCAAATGCTTTAATGGGATTTAAGCTCAAAATTTAGAATTATATTCTAAAACATATCCAGACATCTTGATCAATGTAATAATCATGTTTGCCCGTTCCTAGATTCAAGTCGTATCTTCCAAACACTAATTCAAACATGCAACAAAGATACAAGTGAAGCAGTAGCAATCTCAAACATAGATTCAGAAAGAAAATGTAAATATTGAGGGCATAGTGTACATTTGCCCGTTCCTAGATTCAAGTCGTATCTTCCAAACACTAATTCAAACATGCAACAAAGATACAAGTGAAGCAGTAGCAATCTCAAACATAGATTCAGAAAGAAAATGTAAATATTGAGGGCATAGTGTTGCTCTTTAATAGAAGTTAGAGTTAAATTTGACTGAAAAATAATATAAAAAATGAAAAGATTAGAAATACTATTTGTAACATTATAAAATTATTAGTTAGTTTGAGATCATAAATAGTCATAATTCTAATCAATCTCTATTTGATAATGTTCCGTTCTGGAATGACGGAAATGTCCGACGAGTGTCGTCGGAAGTGTTGCTATAGGATCGGACTCTCCCCTGCTGATCTATGGTGGTGAGACCAGCGACTGAAGAGAAGATCGCACTGATACGGGAGCAACTGGGGTGCTGTGTGTGCCGTGCGAATGGAAAGGGAGACTTAGAAAAGTGTACCTTCAGGATGTCTGGAGGGTTGTATTTATATTCAATCCAGGGCCTTGGGCCTCAGCTCATAGAGGACCTATTTACAGGCAGAATAATAGGAAATAATTACCAGATATGGTTGCCGGAATTAGAGTCATTACGTACCTGGTTGGTGGGATATGATTGGCTTCCGAATATTTGAGTTAATGGGGTAATATACTCTGATGATTGTCTTATTGCCGTTAATAACAGATTTGACGGGGATTTAGATATTTGAATTACTAGGACCAAAAGAGACGGGATATTTCTTGTCCGTAACAGATGCCCCTTAGCCCGGTCCTCAAGTATTCTTGATGATCGGGATGTACATTGACCCGACCTGCACATAAGCCGACCTCCACTTGGTCGGGCTGACCCAAGGTAAAAAAAAAAAAGGCCTTTCTTGAATGGACCTCGGCTATATGCTGGCGTGTCGTCAATCTGATCCGAGGTAGAAGGTTTCCCCCCTTTTTTGGGTGTCGAGTCAGGTCTAGTCTTTTCGAAAAACTGATTCTACTGAGTAAGTGAAGCGATTTTCTACTCCGCCAGGTGTCGTGATGTGATTGATTCTTCTTTTCATGCTTTAATCATTTTACTGTTTTGTATTTATTATGTAACCGCCTATTCCACGTTCTCTTATTATCCATCGGTTACCACCCCACGTTTCTTTTTGAATTTTCGACGCTTACTTTTCCCTGCTAAATGCCCCTATAACCTTCCCTATTCTCGTTATTCTTATAGTTACTTCATATCTTTCCAGACTCTTCTTACATTCCTTTGTGCTTTCGCGACTGCTGCTCATCTCATCACCGTTTGTGTTCTCTGTCACTACCTTCCTCACTTTCAGGTACTTGTTGCTTACCTTTACTCATTTTCGTTCCATTCACCGTCAGTTCCCTTTCTTCTTCTTGTTTTGCACGAACCCCGGGTTGATAGCATTCCGCCATTCTCGTTCTTCAATTCTTGTTTGTCATTGCTCATTTGTCATTTAATCATGAAATACACTCCCGAAGAAGAGGCTAGGATTCGTAGAGCTGTTCCCCCTCGTTCCGCATATTGGTTATGGGGTCTTCCCCTTTCTGAGGAGGAAAAGAAAAAATCACTACTCCAAGTTCTTGCTGCTCCTAATACTTCCAAATTAACCCCCCAACTCTCTAAAGTTCAACGGGTCAGGCCTCCTGGGTTAAGGGTCCCTTTCCGTCAGAGACCGGTCCTGTGCTCAGAACCTACGGTGCCACCCAATCTTACTGTTCCCTCGAGTATCACCCATAGGAATGCCCCTAGTTCCGTCCCCCGGTTCAGGGTTCGATATGAGCCTTGTTAGAAATGTGTTGATGAGTTCATGTATCTGACCAGTAAGGATTTTGACAGGCAAGCCGGCGACTTATTAGATCAGTGTCGTCATAACCCTATTCGTGAACCTATCTCAGTTGACACATCGTTAAGTACTTTAAGTGTAGAGGTGCCGACTCCTGCATCAGCCCAGGCTCTGCCAGGTCACAGTCTTTTGACGGCCCGTCCTCCAGGTACCTTACTAACTGTTTCTTTATTATCGTAGGTAATCATGGCGTCTTCTATGGAAAACGTAGAGGAATCTGCTACTGGGCCTCAAACTGTTCCCTTAGCCTTGTCAAATAGGTTCCCATGGGTTACTCACGAGGTCCTGGGTTATACCTCGGTACTAGACCTCGAAAGCCTTGCCCTTGTTCCTCTCGAGGCTCAAGATGGGTTTTCTGTTTGTCTTCCCCGCTTGGGCGAGCCCATTTGTTCCGCCCGGGAGGGGAATGATCCCGAGTTCTTCTTATTTTATACCATCGTCTATACCCTAGTAGGGGTTCGTTTCCCCTTTTCCGAGTTTCAGATGCACGTGTTAGACCATTTGCATCTCGCCCCGTCTCAAATCCATCCCAACGGTTGGGCCTTTATCCAAGCCTTCAAAATTTTGTGCCAACAACTTGAGATTCCATGTACACGCCCCCTATTCTTTTATTTCTTTACTGTATATACTGGCCGATCTGGAAAGGAGCCTTCTGAAAGGAAGGGATGGGCTTCTTTCCGAGGCCGCGCCGACAAATACTCTGACCGCCGTTTATTCAGATTATTTTCTGATTCCTTTAAGGGATTCAAAGACAAGTTCTTCAAGGTCGTCGCTGTGCTCGATCGATGTCCCTTCTTTCTGAACCCGCCTAGTTCTCCGAGGTTTCCCTTATATTGGACCTCTACTCATTATGATTTTCCTCCTATTTCCTATAGAACCGATAAAGCCCGGCTGTCAGACTCCGATGCTATTTCTGCAGACCGGATATTATCGTATAGAGATTCAGGGAGTCTCGCTCCCATAGCTCACTACATCCAATGTGGTTAGTTGGTCTTCTTTTAATTGCTTGAGCTTTCTAATCATTCTTGCTAACTGTTTGCTCCTGGTATGCAGCTATTGACATGGATGCTGCCCCCATCCCTCCTCATCTTGCCGCCCTCAAAGGGAGAAAAAGGCACAAGTTAACTAAGAGGACTAAGGTCAGCGAGTCAAGCTAGGCTCCTCCTCTGGCCGCTTTGCCTGCTGATGCTTCTCTGAGTTCGGCTCCGAGCTCTCCTCGTGCCTCTCCGCCGTGTCCTCCTCAAGTTCCTCAGCCATCATCACCTCAGGCTTCCCAGCCGATCCTTTCCCCGGCCTCTCCACCGAGCCCCTCGCACGCTCCCCGGCCGGATTCCTCACTTGAGATCGTAGATATTGACATGACGGATGCTGCTACCACCACTGAAAATGCTGGGGTTGAGGTTGCCGCCACTACCGGGGTTGAGGCCATCGAGGTTGGGGCCGACACTGCAGAGGTTGACCTTGAAATCCCGGCTTCAGTTGATGGTGCCGAAGTCTCCTTAGGAGTCCCTTGCGATGGGCCCGGTTCTCCTAAAGAGTTTGTCCAAGTGCCCCCTCGCGCTCTCTGGGAACAAGGCGTTCTTCCCGAAGTGTTTGAAGTAATCCGAGCACCCAAAAAATTCTCCGAAATGGTCCGCTATGTTGATTCTGATGTGGAGGAGTTGGGTTCCCTGCAGTTGGCTTGCCTAAAGAGCGCCAGTTTGCTGGATAACCTGGCTTCTCTTAATAGGAGAGCTGCCAAGGGAGCGGCCGATCTTGAGGCTGCGAAAGCCGAGGCCCAGAGGTTGCGCGAAGAACTGGACCGGGCTCAAGTGGATGTGAAGACCTCGGTAGCTGAGGTGGAGGCTTCACACGCTAAGGTCGAGGAAGCGCAGGCGCTGTCGGCCAAGCTTACTGCGGATCTGGAAGCTTCTCAGTCGAAGGCCAAGGAGGTTGGAGATTTGGTGAAGACTTTATCTGCCGAGCTGGAGGCTTCAAGGGCCGTGGCGTGGGAGGCTCAGTCTTCGGTTACCAATTTGACAGCCGAGCTCGAAACTTCTCGGGTGTCGGAGGCTGAGCTATCCGCCGAGCTGCGGGTTACTCGAGAGTCGAAGGCTAAATCAGTGGCCGAGGCTGATACCCTCCGATCCCAGCTTGCCGCCCTTCGTCGTGAGGCCTCATCTGCCCGTTCCAGAATAACCCATTTGGAGGGGCTCCTCGATAAGGCCCGCGACCGGTATAAGAAGGTGAAACTTTGTTGTGACGAGCTCGATGCGTTGAATAAGAAAAAGCACCTGGAGGAGAAAGAACTGTTGGGTGAGTTGGTGTTGGTTCGTCAGCAGTTGAAGAAGTCTATCCAAGCCTCGTTCGAGAATGCCATGAGTCAAATCCGCTTTCCGAATCCCGGCGTTCAGTTAAACACCGAGGGTATGCATTTCAGGGCTTATATCGGAGGCGATCAACTGCTCATGGTTTCCGAGAGCGAGGGTTCTGGAAGTTTCGATGATGCTGCTTACGAGGTTCCTGCTTCCACCAGAGTAGAGTGAAGGGCCGAAATGCCGGTTTATTTTGTACTTATTTAAAAGTTTTCTCAATATCGTATTTGTTCTTTATGCACTTGAAACAGATGTTATAATATCTAGTATATTTTATACCTTGGCTCCAACGGCCGACTCCGTTCTTATCATTATATCGATTCTTCGGGCCAAATGTGACTTGCCGGGACCCTTGGGTCGGGTTTTAATCTTATTTTGGCTCCAACGGCCGATCTTAGTGTTGTAATCACATCGGCTCTAAGGGTCGAATGTTACTTTGCCGAGACCTGTGGTCGAGCTTTAACTTAGCAACTGTGATGTGTTTATATAGTATTATCGTAGGTATAGTTCGTTCGGCCGAACCGATGACTTACTTCCGAATACTGAGTTTAACACCAAACAGCGACTTAAGTACAGAAATGTGCACAGTGGATTTCCTTAAAAGGATTTTATTGATATTCTCTGGAGGTTACATAATTTCATGATCTCAATGACCGATTAACACGGGTCTCCCATGCCCGATTTAGATGATCGACTAAAGAGAAACACATGATAACAATCGAGGTCCCCACCTAGGGAGGATCGGGTTAACTTCCCGTGATCCCAGTGACAGGCGCGGTGGCCGACTAAAGGGACGTGGTGAGATGGTGGTCCATGACCGGTTAAAGGAAAACACACGGACTGGATTTTCTTCAGCTGTAATACTTTTTCAGCTTGTCCGCGTTCCATGTCCGTTTGACCAGCTTCCTATCCAATGTCTCAAGCATATAGGCTCCTTGCCCGATGTTCCCAGCTACCCGATACGGTCCTTCCCAGTTTGCTGCTAACTTCCCATCTTGTGCGTTCTTGCTGCCGATGTCGGCTCGCCTTAAGACAAGGTCCCCCTCTTCAAACGATCTCCACCTTACTTTTTTGTTAAATCTTCGGGCCAATTTCTCCTTTCCCTACAGGTCTCGGTTGTGTGCAGCTGCGCGGACTTCTTCTATTAAATCCAGCTCGGCCCTTAACAGAGTTCCGTTCTCCGACTCCTGTATGCGATCCTTTCTCCAGGTCGGCTGACTGACCTCTACCGGTATCATGGCTTCACAACCGTAGGTTAGCCTGAATGGGGTCTCCCCCGTCGATGTTTGGACCGTAGTCCTGTGCGCTCATAGTACGTAGTAAAGTTGCTCGACCCAGTTCGGACCGGCTTTATGCATGCGCTTCTTTAGTCCATCCAAGATGACTTTGTTTGCTGCCTCGGCCTGGCCGTTGGATTGTGGATGTTCAACGGATGCGAAATGATGCTTGACTTTGAGGTCGGTCATCATTGCTCTGAACCTGTTGTCGGTAAACTGGGTCCCATTGTCGGTGACTATTTCTGCTGGAATTCCAAATCTTGATATTAAGACTCGTTCAAAAAACTTCTGTATCCGGGCCGAGGTGATCGTAGCCAAGGGTTCGGCCTCAATCCATTTAGTGAAGTAATCGATGGCCACTATTATCCACTTCATCTGCCCTTCTGTTGCTTTGAATGGTCCTAAGAGGTCCATCCTCCACTTGTAGAACGGCCAGGGAGCCGTAATAACATTGAGCTCGGATGGGGGTGCCCATATTATCTTGGCGTGTTTCTGGCAGCTGTCACATTTTCTGACGTGTTCCGTTGCATCCACCTTCATTGTCGGCCAAAAATATCCTGCCCGCAAGGCTTTTAGAGCTAAGGCCCTTGCTCCCATGTGTTGGCCGTTGATACCGTCGTGTATCTCGGTGAGCACATATTCGGCTTGATCCGAGTCGAGGCATAGCAATAGGGGAGTGTGGAGACCCCGACGGTATAAGGCATCGCCCATGATTACATACATCGCCGCATCTCGGCCTATTCTCCTTGCGGATTGCTCATCATCAGGAACCGTTCCTCGTTCTAGATAGTCTATGATAGGTCTCCTCCAGTTGTCGTCGGTCGCGATGAGCATAATGCAAGTGGGCTCAGCTATTTCCTGCTGAATGACCGATTTGTGACTGGTCATTCCTTTCGTGCTAGCCATCTTAGATAATATGTCGGCTCGGACGTTTTCCTCTCGTGGTATGTGGGCGACGACTACCTCATTGAACTCTGCCATAATTTCTTTCACTTTAATCAGGTACTTGGCCAGCAAAGGTCCTTTAACTTGATACCGCCCTTCAATTTGAGCCGAGACGAGCTGTGAATCGGTGAAAACGTTAACTTTCCATGCTCCTTGTTCTTTGGCTTGCTTGAGCCCAGCAATGAGGGCTTCGTACTCGGCTTGATTATTGGAGGTCGGGAATTTAAGCTGCTGTGACTATTCGAGGGACACACCCTCGGGGTTTTCAACTATGATCCCGGCTCCACTTCCCTTTGTGTTAGAGGATCCGTCCACGTAGACCCTCCAGACTCCGTCCTTTCTTGGCGTGGCCGATGTTGGGGTTAGCTCGACGATGAAGTCGGCCAAAGCCTGGGACTTGATGGCAGTCCGGGCTTCATACTGAATGTCAAAATTCCGAAAGTTGAATGGCCCAATTCATCATTCTTCCTGCTAAGTCTGGCTTGTGCAATACTTGTCGGATCGGCTGGTTAGTCCTGACGATGATTGTATGACTCTGGAAATACGGGCGAAGTCTTTTGGCTGTTGTGAGCAAGGCAAAGGCTACCTTCTCGAGTTTCTGGTACCGCAGCTCCGAATTTTTTAGGGCTCGGCTCACAAAATATACCGGAAATTGGGATCTTCCTTCCTCTCGTACCAAGACTGCACTGATGGCCTCCTCTCCTATTGATAAGTAAAGTAAGAGTGTCTCTCCAGGCTCGGGTTTAGACAGCACTGGTGGTGAGGCTAGACAGTCTTTAATCTTTTGAAAGGCGTCTTCGCACGCCGGGCTCCATCCTACACTGGCCTCCTTTTTCAGCAGTTTGAAGAAAGGAAGCGCTATTTCTGCCAACCTCGGGAGGAAGCGGGCCAGGGCTACTAGTCTTCCCGTCAGCTGTTGAACTTCCTTTTTATTGACAGGGTACCTCATGTCCAGGACAGCCTTACACTTATCTGGGTTTGCCTCTATTCCTCGCTGGGATAGCATGAAGCCTAAAAACTTTCCGGCCTTCACTCCAAATGCACATTTCAACGGATTTAGGCGCATGTCGTACTGTCGCAATTTCTGGAATGTTTCTTCGAGGTCCTGGATATGGTCTCCTGAGGCCGGTGTTTTTGCAATCATGTCGTCAATATAGACCTCAATATTCCGCCCAATCTGATTTGAAAATACCTTGTTCATCATCCGTTGATATGTTGCCCCTGCGTTTTTCAGGCCAAAGGGCATGACCTCGTAACAGTAATTAGCGTTAATGCCTCGGAATGCTGTTTTCTCCTGATCGTCCGGGTGCATGGGTATTTGATTGTACCCGGAGTAGGCATCCATAAATGACAGGATTTGGAAGCCGGCCGAGCTGTCTACAAGTTGGTCGATGCTCGGCATGGGGTATGGGTCCTTCGGGCAGACCTTGTTCAAGTCGGTATAATCTACGCAGACTCTCCATTTCCCGTTGGATTTCCTTACCATGACGACGTTTGACAACCACGTCGTATATTGTATTTCTCGTATGAATCCGGCCTCCAGGAGTTCGTTGATGTGCTTCGCCAGGGCCTGCTTCCTATCCAGGCCGAGTTTCCTAGCTTTCTGTTCCACTGGTTTGGATCCGGGGTACACAGCTAACTTATGGCAGCAAAAGGTGGGTCGTATTCCGGGTATTTGGGAAGCCTTCCAAGCGAAAACGTCTTGGTTTCTCTTCAAGCATTGTATCAATCTGTCTTTGCTTTTGGAATTGGTTTGCTTCCCTATCTTCGTGATCTGGTCGGGGGATGACCCGATCTGGACCTCTTCAAGTTCGTCCATCGGTTCTGGCCTCCATTCCTCGATATCCCTTACATCCAGTTCTACCAGATTAACCGGTCCCCTAACTCGTTCTACTGGCGGGTCTGTCGTCTTTTCTTGGCGGATCCGAGGCGGGGAAGACGGGCTGACCTCGGTCTCCCGAATTTTGTTGTAATAACACTGCCTTGACTCCTTCTGGTTGCCGCAAATCGTGATAACTTTCCCGAGGTGGCCGATTAGCTTCATCTTCTGATGTTTTGTGGACATCAAGATATCCCATTTGTGTAAGGTCGGCCTTCCCAATATAATATTGTATGGTGAGGGGAAGTCGGCCACTGTGAATGTGACTCGTTCCGGCCTGAATCCGTCTCTTGTCCCTAACGTAAGCTGAAGATCAATGACACCTTTTAGTCCGGTGCCCTCCCCATTAAATCCATACAGCATTGTCTGACAAGGTCTCAAATCTTCGACCTTCAAGTTCATCTTTTTAAAGGCCGCCATGTTGATGATGTCAGCCGAGCTGCCGTTGTCGACAAATATCCTCCTGACTCTGAAGTTAGCCATCGTTCCTGTGATTACGAGGCTGTCCTCATGGCCCGGAACGACCCCTTTCATATCTTCCTTGGTAAAATAAAGTAGGGGCGGTTCGACCTGCCTACTCTGATGATTGTCTTATTGCCGTTAATAACAGATTTGACGGGGATTTAGATATTTGAATTACTAGGACCAAAAGAGACGGGATATTTCTTGTCCGTAACAGATATATACCTATGTTTTCTAATTTACAAAATGAATCAATAATACTAAATTATGTGTAATGTAAATACTAGTAGAGACCAAGGTAATCATGTGCTACCTAATCATTTATGTTTAACACATTGAAATTTATTAAAAATTATGAACTTTTATAGATTTTATTTTTTTATTTAATAACTATCTTTTATACTTTTTTTTTATAATTTTAAATAATAATAAAGTGTGTTAGAGCAAATGTATAACTAACATTTATTTCAAAATTTTAATTATCTGAAGTTCTGTCTGAAATTTGAATAAGAGTTAAAGATAAAGAGGGTGAGAAGAAGAGAACAGAACATAAGAAAATTGCTAGGTGGTACCACTTAGTTGTCAACTGACATAACAACGTGTTTGAAATTGTGTCTTCAGAATATTTAATGCAGAAGTTCATGTATAACTAATCACGTTTTTTTATTGTTTAAACATAAGTCCAGACACCCATTAAACCTACAAAAGCTAACAATAATTCTTTCATCGTAATTTCCATCAATTCTCACGGTTCTCTTTTTCTTTTTTTCTTTTTTAATTTAATTTAAATTCAACTAATGACATACGAGCATGTGACTTTCGTAAAGAAAGCCTGTGTGTCAAACTATGCGTCAATTTCTTCCTGTGAACGTTAAGCAACATCTTCTTTTCAAGTTCTTTCCTCTCGTAATCAATTAGTACATAATGGAGTAATGATGTCGGTTAAAGCCATGGATCAGGATTTAGGACCTAAAATAGGGACAAGAACAAAAGTCATTATAAAATTAGAAAAAAAGATAGTTAAAACAGTGCAAAAACTATGCTTTAGAAAGAATTTGCACAAACCTTACTTCTATTTCGATAGATACAGTTTATTCAGATGGCTAAGTCGAAATTGTCTGTCATACGTGTTTCGTACGCAACACCATAGTTTGTGGTTATGTTTAATCAACAGAAAAGAACACAAGCAAATTATACATTAGTATACCACACTGTTTGAACGAAGAGTTGACATTTATCTGTAGACTGTAATGCCATAATTTGATCACTGAGGCCATATTAGGATATCCAGTGACGTGCCAAATAGAATTTCATGGAATAGATAAAATTATAATCATTATTTGAATATTTTTTGATAAAAGTGAAGAACAATTTTAATTTTTTATTCCATTATTTGAGAAAATAAAATAGGAAGCAAATTAGTAAACAATTAGTTAGGTTATTTCATTTCACAAAATTTTAAACAATTTCAAAATATGACAATTAATGTCATTTTATTCCTTGGCTTGCATTCTATTCATTTACTCCTCTCCCTTTTTTTTGTCAAGAAAAATTATAATTTTGCATCTTATTTTGAAGTAGATTGAGATGGAAAAGAGAGAGATACAAAGAACAAGAAAATATAATAACTAATAAGTGAGATGGTGAGAAAAAAAAAGAAAGAAAAAAAAAAGAGAAAGGAAACAAGATGGAATTGATTTTTTTTTATATATAAAAAAAGTAAGTAAATATTTACAATTATCCTTTCATGAATACAACGATAAAAAAATGCATAATGGCAATGAAGAACAAACTTAAATTCCTATGCATCTATTTCAACCCTTCACTACTAGACTTATCTTAGTGGATTAAAAAAAACATAATTTGAGACAACATTTCCATGAGCAAGGAAAATAAGAAAGAATAAGAAATAAAATAAGAAGGTATTGGAACTATTTGAGCATATCTTTTCGAGCATCTTAGCGCTGAAAAACGTGAAGAACGACTTGTATGTGTTAGTATTGCAGTTACGTTAATACAGTCCATTAAGAGCCCGTATATCACAAGTTCAATCCTCGGTCTTCAGAATAATAGCCCAAAATAGGCTGTTGCAACTTACAAGTCAAACAATTTTTCACTTTTGCTATTCACTTCTCAACTTACTATATATGCCCAACTTTTTATATATTTTTTATTGTAAAAAAATATCATTTTGTAAAAAAATAATAAAATTCCTGTCTATTTCTGTATCTGCCTTCATTATTCTTTGAATCCTACTAGTTTTGCTCTACATCTTTATTATTCTTTAAATCTAATTTTACACAACATATTTGTTATTCGTTAAAACTTTTACATATATTTCTCTCCTATTTTTTTCTCTCTAGAAAAATAATAGAATTTCATCATAATTTCATTTCCTACATTGAATACAATGTTTTCATCAAAATTCGATATTGATATTGTGCGTTTTTTCTCTATCAATGTGATGGTATGCTATTTCACCAATTATATACATAATATTGTACGTTGGAACATACTATATGTTGCATTTTCATCAATAAATCATTGTGACAGTTACTTTATCCAAAGGTATGTCATTGTGTTGCGTTTGTTCATCGATACTATATTTGACTTCTTTTAATGCTATTAGAAATTATTTTCCGTAAACATATACCTATTTTGGGAAGTATGGAAGATTTTATTATTACTATCATAAACACTTTAGTAAATAGGAGGTACAAATAGAAAAACCATAATTCTTTGGATCAAATTTATTGCTATCCTATCAACTAGGGTTTATAAATCTTATCTAAATCAATAAAACTAAGAGTAAATTACACTAATCATCTCTAAAGTTTTGTAAAATTGTACAATTTTTTTTATATATTTTTTAATATTTATAATAACATTTGTTGTAGCTAATCTTAACTATCTTTACATACCATAGCTTCTTTTGATTTTTGAAGTCTCTTAATATTTTTTTTTTATTTGTCCAAAGCCTCTCCATAGTAAATAAATATAGAATAAAATATATTGATTGCTTCTAAGATTTTGTTAAATTACTCAAACTTTTCCTTTTTTTTATTTACTCACACTAACCTCCTTAATTTTTGAAAAATATACCTAACATCTCCTTATACATTATACTACTTCTATTAATTATTTGAAAAATATTATACGTAATCCCTTATAAGTTTATAAGGGAGATTATTATAAATGTTAAAAAATAAGAAAACTTTACGTAATTTCACTAAATTTCAAAAAATGATCAGTATAATTTATTCCAAATATAAATTGAGAGATTAAGTATGTTGCAATACATGAATGATAATAGTTGCTGTAAAGGGAGTTGTTACTGCGATTCACATATTAATTTCTTAATAAAGTTTTTAGTTGACTCATTTAGGCTAGTGGGTTAAACACTTGAACTAAGAGAATGTAGCACTTTTATTAACATCGTGTTTAAATTTACGTAGTGGTTCAAATGTTTTGAATTTGTAAAGTCAGATTTTGAATACTGATTATTGCAGTGATAATGAGTACTAAATATATTTTTAATAATAAAATGCTTGTTTATATTAATTGTTGGTCCTTGAGCTCCACATTCAAGATTTCTGATACACTATTATAGTGAGTGTAAGAGCTTGAAAACCCAGAAATAGAGCGCTTCACAACTTTTACTATTGCAACACTTGGATGTAATTTCCATTCAGATTATTATGCTTTTTTTTTTTTTTTGCGACCAATACATGATTCATTTGATATCATAAGCATAAAAAAATTTATAATTTTGTTTGTAAAAAAAAAAATTATATTTTTTTCTTATAAAAAACACACAAACTTTGACAATTAATTTTTATTGAATAGAAGGACTCTCAAACTTAGCTTGAGAAAGGAAACTCAGACTTCACGAGCAAAGTAGCTTGGAACCTTCTTAGTGTGAGGGGATTTCAATTCTCGGAGTCTCCTCTCTTGCGAAAGTATTTTCGCAAACCTACAAAGATTAACAACAACAATATTAATTTTACTTATATATAATATAAGTCTGGCAAAGAATATGAATACGGTAGCTTTTTACGAAGATTGCTTTGCTGTCATATATTTGTTGGGATTATTTCTGAGTAATAATGTTAAGTTTTCATTTTGGACAGGATTTTCATCATGTATTTTGTTTTTTTGTCTTGGGTTGAATTGTTTAGGAATTAAAACTCAGTATCTCTAGCCTATGTGATACATGCATCATGCATTTGATGACAAAAAAAAAAACATGCATCATCATGCATTCTTTCTCATGGTTTTATTTTCATATTTAAAGAAAAAAAAGTTTTTCTGATTTCAAAAAAAAAAAAAAAAAAAATAGTCACTGAATGAGCCATCAATTATAACCTTACCTTTTGAGAGCATCTTCATTGGTCTACCCATTTCCTACCGGTTCAAACAGACCATCCTCCAAATTGATCTGAGATACTGGTTTCTTTAACAACATCTCACCAATTTCGCTAAGTTTTTCCAAATTCTCTTTCGTCGCAATATCAACTGAAGAGTCTGTATCGGTCAATGTACATCCTGCACGTTGATTGAATTTCCCAAATCAAAGGAAAATGTTTATTTCTTTTTTTGAGTACAGAAATATCGAAAGCTTATCAAATAAGAAGTAGTAAGACTCACAAATTTCATAGTAATTGCTTAATTTTTTAACAGTAGCAGAAAACATGTTATAAATTGTATTGAAAAGAATCTTACTAACATTTCTCTTCAAAATAAACACAAAGAAGAAAGATTAGAGCTATATAGCTTAATTACCTATTATTTTCGGAATGCAGTGCTTAAGTGACGGTAGCAAGATGAAAATCAACCATATCTGCGCTGGACTGAGTAAACACATCAATCAAGGGAGTAGAACCACTGTTGGTTAACCAATCCAATAGACCCCATTTTGCTGCCATTTGTGCATTGAATTTCTGTTCATTCTTAGGGTTTCCAGCGCCCAGAGAGATTATCAAAAAATGACCATATTCCATTGGCTTGATGGAAAAGAAGTCCGGATTGTCGTTTAATATCTGCTTCGTTACTTGATTCATGGCCACTAAAGTCTGGATCACGAAGTTCCCAGAAACAACTAAATAGTTTAAATAAAGGCTAAAACACTCGGGTCAAATCGTGGTGAAAAGTTTAAGTAATTTATATGAGGTCTTAAATTTGATTTTTGTTGTTTTCATTGTAAAAAAAAACAAGATTAAATATATATATATATATATGATGTTTTTTAAAATTATTTTTAGTTAAATGTTTAGTTTTGATTCTTATAAAATATAAAAATCATGCCGTTTTAGTCTTTGATATTAGAAAATAAAAATATAATATTTTTATTGAATATAAAGGTTCTGTTTGTTCAATTAAAAATAAGGGATGGGGGAGATTTTAATAGAGGAGAAGAAAAATAGTAATTAGATGAGAAAGAACTTCAGTCCTCTCTATTTTGGTTCTCTTTTTCTTTTTTAAAATTGAAATAAATAACACAAATTTATATTAAAAAAAAGTCATTCTCTTCCTTGTATTTCTTCCATCAAAAACTACGAAAAAGTAAAAATAACATAATTTAAATGGACTAAAATTCCTTAAATATATAAAAAAAGAGTTAGAGGTATTTGTAAGTACCGGATTATTATTAGCACAAACGCCACAGTCAATAAGGTTGAATTGGTGCATGTTTCCTTCTGAATCTTTGTTGTTGAAGTGGTAGGCTGGAAGATAAGTAGGTGCGGCAGAAGTGCTGATGCATATCAGAGAGTCGAGCATCCAAGCAAGGAGACCTCTTTATTTGGTTAGAGGAGAAAATGATTGGTTGCAATGTCTTGATGTCAATGGTGGGAATCACTAAATTGGTCAGCGTTTCATGCAAACGTTTCTCCCCTACTTTCTCTCTCACCACTTCTTGAAGGTATTTTCTATTGCATTTTGGTCCTCCCAATTATCTCAACAACTTTCCTACCGATCCCCACAAGCCACTGTGTTCAATGAGTACAAGTTATAACTATCGTGCGTGAATTATGAAATACAAAAGTTAAAAAAATTGTCATTAATTTACTGTTAATTAAAGGGATGTGTGTGTGTACGTAGTCTAAAAATGTCAATGAATCGTTGTGTCGACCAATCTGAAGAATTCCTGCGTGGCCACGTTGAGAAATTAAAAAGAAGTTGACTTTTGATCACTTAGAATGATACTCAATGTCTCAACCTCTTTGGATATGTTTGAATTTCCTTGTGAGCTTGTTTCAAAATATGTTTAAGAATAAATTCGGTCAAAAATCATGTTCTGTCCCCCTCAAAAGTATGTTTGAGTTGGTTAAAAATTCAGTTTTGGAGAAACTCAGTCGTAAGCTTGTAATATTTTTGCAAATTCAGTTGTAAACTTGAGTTGAACTCAAACTTAAGTTTATATACACTTTAATCCAAAGATGCATTTAATTATTGTAAGTAATAATTTCAAAAGTCAATTTGCAAATTCGTAATATCGTAAACGCAATTCTAATATGAACCACGTAAACGCAATTCTAATACAAACCACAAAGGACAATTTGGAATTGATTTAATTAATGGAAAATACAAGATTCTTTTAGGAGAGAAGATCTGGTATTTTATTTCATAGATGAAAACCATACCTGCAAAAGATATCCACAACACATTTTCATACCACGTACGTTATTTTTAATATCATTTTCTTAATTTGGAAATCGAAAGCGAGAAATGAACCACTGAATATTTCGGTGACAGACTGACGGTGCATTTTGAATTTGGTCAAATGTGAAAACATGTTTAACTTTTACATTAAATATAAAATGGATGTATTTTTTTTTTATAGAAAGCGGATGTGAGTTTTTGAAACAAAATGTATATCCAAATATGTTATACATAAATTTTGTACATACACCAGTTATGTTTGTGAAAATGAAAAGATTTAATTTTAATTTTTATCCTTATATTTTTTTATAATTATATTATTTTATTCTAAAAAAATATTATTACATATTTGATTTTTTATGTATTTAAAATTTAGTAATTTTAATTCATGGTTAGTTGGTTGTTAATTTATTAACAAAAATTGTTGTTGCGAATCATAATTCATGTGATAAACCGACATATATATATATATATTTATGACTCTAACAATCTATTGATGTGATTCTTAGTATCTGCGTCGGATTAAGTATCATCAACCATCCATGTATTTATATTTATAACAAATATTTTGGTAAAATAAAATGCTAAAATATTCTAGCTTAACTCACGTCATGTTGAGGAATAAATATTATTTCTTCAACCAACCAATAACGTGTGCATTTTATTTACCGTGTATATTTCTTTTACCCTTACGTTACTTTCTTTTTTTACTACCTTCACAAATACAATTTGATGCGCAGTGCTTAGGAGGCTAATCTGATTTTTTCAATCGAAATTAGTCAGCTAAACCCTCTGACCCTTCTCTCGCCATGCATCTCTCAAGCTTTCAGACAAAATTTATGAAACCAAATGCCATTCAATATCCTCTTCTTTGCTTTGGTTCTTTTCTATTTTCCTTACGGAGATCTTAGATGGAAACCAAAGTAAGTTCTGTTTATATCTTTTTGGCATTGTTTTTTCTCAAAGTTTACCCGTGCATGGTTTACATTACACCCTCGTAACTAATTTTTTTTCCTTGGAGAATGACATTTGGTAACTTTTCTTTTTACAGGACTCTCCGGATATAAAATCTTTCAAGAAATTCCCATTAACATTGAGGTTGGTGGTTTTAGTTGTGGTCGTGCTTTGTGGAATATACATTTGCACAATTTGTTTAGAACAAAAAGGGGTACTCACAAATGCCAAGTTGTTTGACATCACTGTCTTCAAGTAGCCATGTTTTAATCATTCTGGTGTGGAAGAATGGGAACTGTCTTACTTGCATTATCCAGAACCCAAAATCTATAGTAGGTAACATATACGTATATGCTGAGGAGAATCGATTTGTGTCCAATTATTCAATTAATACTAAAATCAATGAATTAGTAAATTTAGTGACCGAAAATTGTTTTTTCTTTCTAATTCTGGGGTTACTTTATTTTAATGACTATTTTAAAAAAAATTATATATAGATTGTTGATTGTTCGGTCTTTAATTTTAATTTTTCTAGTTATATGGGTTGGTTTAGTAATGTATATAGAGTGATTGACGATTGTGCATTGTGCAGAGAAGAGTGTGCTTGCAATCCTGTTCTGTTTTTCTGCATTGTGTCAATGCAAAGATCTGGGAGCGGTTGGTTTGAGACATTTTTTAGCAGTCATATTAATGTAATTAAGCTCTAATGGAGAAATATTTTCAGTTGGGAAAAGAAGGGTCAACGTTTCGTCGATTTTGGAGACAATGGATATAGTTTATAATCTTAATTGGTTTTCTAGTGCTTCCAAGAATGAGTGCACTGCAGCTGTTGGCTTCAAGTGGATGCTTAATCAGGTAGACACTAATTTACTAAAGGACAAAACTTAAATGTATTTCTTTAGGTACTTTAGAGTTATTTTTAATCAATATTGGAATTTTCCCATACTAACCTATGTTGATCTGTAATGCAAACATTTATTATGTAGAATTGTAGATTATTGAAATGAAACTTTAATTATGATTAACAATATCGAAAACATTAAAGAACTGTATCTATGTTTTGTTATAAAGTTAATCATGTGCTATTAGAGCATATCTATTGTGTAAACCTTTCTTTTTAAATTTCCTAGTTTCTCATAGTTGGAGTTTAAGAGTGAGGGTGAAATCTTTATAAGAATGAACAAATTAGGCAACATATAAGTGAGAAAATATCTACAACCCCCTCTGATTTCCCAACACCAACACTCACCACTTTTTCTTTTTAGGCAAAAGAAGGTGAGATTAGGCGAGACCAATAAGGATAGACATTGGCACCTCATCCTTGCTGCACCTAAAACTCACCCTGAAATATGTTCATCAAAATAGAAAGAACAACATTCATCACTTCACTTGTCTCAATACAGAGTTTAGTGGAGCATCATGAGGAAATTGTAGAATACTTTGAACAAAGACGAGTTTCTGTGATATTCCTATTCAGAAGGAACTTGCTCTGTAGAATGATATCAGTGCTAGCGAATTCCTATGACAAAGATGCCAAGCCACTGAATGGAACTCATAAGTCTCACGTGCACTCTGCAGTGGAGGTCTCTCTCTACCCTTTGATTTTCTTCCTTCCTTCATATAATTTGTGTTGATTGCAAAACTGATATAGTTCTGCTTGTGCAGGCTAACATTCTTGGCTTTCTTGCCAAGTATAGACCACGACTCAACATCACATTATTGATACCAGAGCTAAATCAAACGAAGGAGACAGCTGCAAAAGCCATTGCATACTTTAAGAACACTCGCAACAGTGTTCTCTATTACGAGGATCTTGTCAACAACCGCACTGTAAGACAGATTTTTTTTTTTTGTATATTATATTATTTGCATGAAATGTACCAATTTTGCATACGAGTCATTAGGGCACCTCCACTGCTAGGAGTTTATGTGGGTTTCTTATTAACTTTTGGTGAGTTCTCTTTTAAGATACCGTTACTTATATAAGATGCTCAACTTAAATTTAAGTACTTCAGGAAAGAGAAAAAGTAAGAAAGGATGTCAAATCAGATAAAGAACTCCTCCTAAAATACTGCATTAGAGATGACCTTAGGGGGTGTTTGTGTATGTTTTCTATGCATATTGAATGTTTTAATTATCTTGCAAAAACTAAAGGATGTTCAAGAATTTCTTAGGGTGCCATACAGAGATCTAGAGAGCCGTCAAGTAAAGATACATACTGCCGCATTATCGAAGCAGATTGAAAACTGGAATGAGGTCCAGGAAACGCTCACAGGGACGCCATACCAAAGGTTTCTCCTCAAAGACTAATCGAGTGTAGTAGTGTAGCACATTTTGTCACGAGATTAGACCTATATGTAGTGTTCCTATATAGTAGTTTGTACCATATGAACGATTTTTTGACTAGGCAGTAGGTATAAGATTATTGCAAGGATTTGAGTGCCGTTTTTGGAAGAAAAAAAAAAAAACTAGCTTAATGGAACAAAAATGGGATTTGTATTTTTTTTTTTTGAATCTAGTGAATTACCAGATAAAAATGGTTTGATTTAGAATGGCCAAATATTGAAGATCTAGCACTCGCTTTAAAATTAAAAGATAAGTTTAGAATAAGTATTCTTGCACTTTAGAAAGTAAAATTTAGGAGTGAAAAATTTAGTGCAGTTGTCTTTTTCATTTTTCTCGAAAATTTAGGAGTGAAAATTAGCTAAAGTGAGTTAAGTATTTAATTTAAATCTAAGGCTGGTTATTTTAAATCTTGAACTTAACTTGATTAAGAATAATGACTAGATTCATATAATTAATTTTGTTTATGACTTGGTTATTTTTCTTTTCTTTATCAAATTACTCTTTAAATAAATTTGATTATTATTAATTTAACATTTAACAAATAATTTTATTTTACAAAGTGAAACGAATTGGTATCAAAATATATATAATTTTCCATTCAAAATAAATTATTTCAAACAACCGGAAGATGGGAAAGTTTTAATTTTCCTTTAAAGTTGTTTGGTTAATGCAGTTGTTTTGTGATTAATTGTTTTTTAATATGTTCGCTAATCGCTAGTGATGGGGCAATTAAGTTGAAGAAGAGATTATGAGAAATAACCTAATTATTGATATTAATCTTGTTAACCAGTTATAATTATTGATATTTAAAATGGTTTACATTTATAAATATATAAAGTACGCAACACTTTTTTAGAAAATAAAATAATTACTAAATAATTTAAATTGTTTTACATTTATAAATTTTAGACTTTACTAATCAATATTTATAGAATATTGGTTAAAAAATTTAACAAGAAAATATTTATTTTATAAATTATAAAAAACATAAAAAAATAATAAATATTATAATTTTGTATATTTTAATTAAAAAAATATTGTTTTTAATTCTTTAATCAGTGTCCTGAAGAGACTAGTTATATTTTTCATAAATTTTTACCTATTATCAAATATTTAAGAGAAGTTAGATAAAAATTCAGTAAGAGCTTCCTGTCCTGTAATAATGCATTGGCACAGTTACTTCCATTAACTTCATGAGAGTTTGGAATCTAGCCAGGCCTAGGCTCCCCAAAGCACGTAGAAATTAAAAGTCAGTTGGGCTTTCCACCCAGAAACGTCCAATCAGGATAGGCATCGTGGGTATAGTAGTACTAGTATTTGTTTGGCACCATTGTTGATTTTGAAAAAATAATAATGATATTATTGGTACACACTTTTAAAATATTTTTATTTTTGGATAAATTCTATATTAATTTTATTAATAAAAACAATCTTGTAATTTTAATTAAATCAGCATAAAAATTTCATTGAATAAAACAAAAACAACAACAAAAAATTTCCCCACTAAATAAAATTGATTACATAAATTATTCAATTCAATTAAAAACTAAATCTTTAAATATATTATTTTTCATAAGATTCCTTTTAATATCTCCTTCTTGATTTCCCTTCCTCCCTTTTTTATTTAACTAAAAATATATCATCTATTTTGATAAGTGGTGTTTTTAGTGGCCTCCCCTTTTTATGTAACTTAATAATACCAAAACTATATTTTAAAAACAATACTACCAACATTTGTATCTGAATAAATCGATTCCCAACTGTACCAAGAAACATTCAAGAGCACGCCGAAAAAATAGTAGCATGCAACATGCAAAACACAGTATAGTAGTGAAATTCAAAGGAACGCTAGACTAAAAGATACTCCCACATTGGTATTCAAAAGAGAATCTTGGTGGAACATAATCATGAACAAGTTTACATTCACAATTAATATTTCCCCACATTCTCACTAAAATTAGATATTTCAGTTGAGCCCCCACCCTTCCCTCGTGGCCTATAAATACTCACCTTAACATACCACATTTCTCAAGCACCAATATTTCATCATCTCAGTTCTCCCAATCCAAACATTAAAATAATTTCAGCTCAAGGCCTCTCGCACTCTCTAAACATAATAGCCAATTCGAAGCTTGGGTTCGTGGTCAGTGCTATTTTTCTTTCCTTAATGATTTTTCATGGAACCTTTTCAGCTCAGGGAAGGCCAGTGAAATTGGACATCAAGGAGCAAGTCACAACCCACAAAAACATTATCGAAGAAATAGCTAAAGCGCCAGAATATACTGCCACGTGGCATCGTCACACCTTAATATTCGAAGCTTCGACAGCACCCTGAAACCAAGAATCCACAGTATGACGGCGTTACAAAGGATTTCCAACCAACGGTTCCAGGGCACAGTCCCGGTGCCGGCCATTCCTCCCCACACGCCAACATAGTTTCAATTTCAAAGCCATAAACCTATATTATTCTTATGTGTGCATAGTCAATAATTAATAATATGCATTTTTTACTTAAAAAATGTTACTCGATCATATAACTAAATCCTAACACCTTTCTAGCTATATATTCATCACTCTTTGGAGAGTGAAAAAACTCAAAAAGAGTGGGAAAAACTCAACGGATCCGGTGCCGGCTGCTTTGAAAATTATTTTCAAACAGTGATAAGCGTATAAGAGAAAGGTAGAATATTTAAGTGTACAAAATAATAAGGTTGCCTTTCAAATATAATAATAATAAGGTTATTAATTTAATGTTTCTAGTTGAGGGATTAATTATGTGTATAGCTATGACATGCATATATTATAGGAACGTACTCATAGTTACATATTTAAATATGTGATTCTGTAACTGTAAAATCGTACGTACCTCTATAGCTAGCTACTGCATCTCATCACTTCCCCCTTCCTTCAATCCTGTTGGCGTGTAAATATATTTTATTATAAATAACAATGATGATGGTGATTTGGTCTATATATTTATTAATCTTATTATTTAAATATCATTTCTTTTTGTGTGGCGCACAGGACAAAAGTATTTTAAAAAAAAACTAGTTGCCCACATTTCCTAGGAATAAAGTATACCCGGTCCAGTGCATCTTGATATCTCTAGGAAAGATAAGAAATACTAACTTGAAACAGAAATCCCTTTAAATTAGAATGATGCAATGTGAACAAAAAATAATAGGGAGGTTGTTTTAATCTGTATAATGACTTACTCAACTTGTAAACTACATGGTTAGAAAACATGGAAACTGAGACGTAATTTCATGAACACCTCTTCTTGCAACTTATCGTGAAGGAATATGTTGTGCACTTCCATTTAATGAACATCTCACCTTTTCATAACACTACAACCAACCTAAAAAAAAAAAAAACAGCTACAAACCAAGACAAATTGCGCTATGAATTTTTTTAATTTGCACAGGAGAATATGTCTCCATTTATGACAAATAAATTAAAGTTGAAGATAAACAAAAGAGTAAATAATATATATAATTTTAATTTATATAAAGGAACTAAACAAAAGTATAAAGAGGAGTTTAAAATAATTCAAATATATTATTTAATCAATTGAGTTACACCCCCTTAATAATATATACTGATAATATCAAAGATTTTTTTTTAATTATAAACCATGATGTTTGAAAAGTTTATTATCTTTTAAAATAACATCTTAAAATTCATACAAATAAGACAGTATGAGTTTTAAAATAAAATAGAATTTGGAATCAATTAAAATATTAGGCAAATAATATAAAAAAACATAATGAAATAAAATTTAATTTTGCAATAATTTTTAGAAACAAATATGTAAATAAAATAAATATTAAAAATGACAATTATTTGTTGAGACTAAATAATGCATCCAATAAAAAGTATAAAGAAATATTATATTATC
>PYAF01001757.1:2921700-2942461 GCA_007407185.1 Glycine tomentella
TGACATTATAAATTGCAATTATTCTATCTGGTTATATGTTTGGGTAGCAGTTTAGAGCAGATTTTGGCAATGCTTGGAGTGGGGCGTATTATGGAGGGCCTGTTTATGATGGTTATGGATATGCTTTGCCACCACCTCATGACCCAAGCATATATGCTGCTGCTTATGGGGCTTACCCTATTTATGGAGGACACCAACAGCAAGTAAGCTGAGTGCAGGAGTAGCACTCAGCCACTCACAAGTCACAACAACAGCATCGTGCTTGAACTAGCAAATTAACTTGCAGCTTGCTTGGTCTGTTGAATTCTGAAGAATCCCTCCTAATTGTGGAGTGGAGTTGAATTTTGATAACCTGAGGTAGCACTGTAGGAATTCAATTAATCATTCGTTTAGACTCGTAGGAGAAATCAGGATTTAAACTTGTTTGTTGGAATAATTTAACTATGCTTAAGTTTGCCCTCTTGCTTGCATTTTGTTTTTGCCGCTTCACATTGTAACCTTCACTTTTATGGCTTGTTTGGTTGGAGGAGAGTGAGGAGAAACAGAAGATGGAAATAATTAAATGTATTTGGTATATAGAATTAAGGAGAGAATTAAAAAGTTAGTGAATTCTACATATATTTGTTTACTTTATTTCTGACATATTTGTATCCATTTCTCTATTTCTCTCTCTTTCTCATTTCTTTTCTATTTTTCATTTCCAGTCAAACACTCTTCATTTCTATTTTATTTTATTTTATTTTATCTATTTTCACACTTTCATTTTATTTTCATTCATCCTATTTATCTCTTTTTTGCCAAACAGACATTAAGGGTCCTTGCCTCCTTTCATTTCTTGTGTGTGGTTGATACATTAATTGCATGGGTTTCAAAGTTTTTTTTTTCCTTCTTACTTCTAGGCATGAAATTGAAATCTGATCAATTTTTATGAAATTCATGATTTCAAGTTTCAATTTTCTGGTGTTCATTTTCTTATGTGTATTGTATTGTACCAAAATTGAGAAATGAGACCTATTAAATGAGTTATTTTTAATAAATTTTAGTTAATTATTTTTTAATAAATTTCAGACAATTATAAAAAAAAATCTTAGAAATTAAAGAGTGTCGCTAATATTTTGTGATAATCTAATTTGATTTTTACTCTCTTTAAATAATTTTTTTATGAGCAATTGTGAGAAAATAAATAAATAAAATGCATTCAATTTCTCAATAACTTAAAATTCAATAATAAAGAGATTCATGCAATGAAGGTTGTCTAAGCAATGAAGTTGCTATCAAACGATCAGATATTGTCTAATAGTCAATCTATGCCAGAAGACACGCTAAAACTCAAGTAACTTCACGTTCTAAAAAAGTTGGGTTTAATATAAATTTAGAACATATTTACTTGTAATTATAACAAAATGAAATTTAAATATTGATTTCACAAAAAGTATATTGCTTCAAATTTCTAAAAAAAAAAAAGGAAAAACATGATATGTGTATAACTATAAAACAACATTAACTAAAAATGATGAACATTTTAATTTTTTTGAGGCATTAACAACTTAAATTAAACTATAAAAAAGTAAATTAATAAGCAACATTTGAAGTTGAAAAATAATTTTCTTCACTATAACAAGATAGTTCTCAGATTACTATGTGAAGTAGTCATCAAAATTGCAACGTACAATTGATCATTAAATAAAATGATTAAAAAAATGTAAATTTGCCTGTATGTTATTGCAACTTTTTTCTATTGTTGTTGCAAACCAAACAAATATAGAAACTTGTATAGGTTCAAATTTTTTTTAAAAAAAATCTTATTAGATGAAATTTGAAATAAAGTCTATAAAAGGAAATAAAAGCAAATTTAAATCTTAATATAAGAAAAAGTAACATGATATGATATTTAAAGGGGAAAAAAATGCCACAAACACTAAGCAGAAGAAGAAGACACATTAACTCTATTGTCTTTTGAAGATGAAAAAATGATCCAATATCTCGGTGAAGATGAAGAAGACTCAAAATGGAAGTAAAAGAAAAGATGGATTGGAGTATTTTAAAATGGTCAACTTGTTTCTTAAGTACGCTTTATAAAGTTAAAGAAAAAGACTCATACCGAGAATATCAGTGTCAGGTGATTTATTTCCTATGTATGACTTAAAGAGATATAACAAGTTACAATTAATTATTTTAAACTAGAAAATACTTAACATAATTTATTTATTTTTATTTCATTTTCATTTGTTTTCTCTTTATTTTTCCTTTCTTCTTTCAGCACATCAATCATTTTCTCTATATTTTTTCTCTGTATTTTTCCACCGTAATCCACCCCATTTTTAAATGTACATTGATGTTTGAAATTAATGCATCCATCACGAACCACTTCATCACTAGTATATACTACATATTAAAATTATCTCTCTCTTTCTCTCTTTCTTTTTTTTTTTTGCCTAAATAAATGACAAGTTGTCTTTGTGCTATAAAATATTCAAGCCGCACAAGCTATAAGTTTTTTTCGGTCTTTATTCCAAGTTTTCCCCTTAAATTATGAAAATTGTGCTTTTAAATAAAAGGGATATATTTTAATTAAAATTAAAATTTATATTTTTTAAAAGCTTATACTTATTTAAAACATAAAAGATTATTAATATTCAATTATATAGCATCTGTAATCATATATATTTTAAAATTTATTTGTTAATAATTTTAATTAGAAACGCAAAGTTATTTTTAACATTATATTGTGTTATATTATATTATATTATATTATATTATATTATATTATATTATATTATGTATTATTTAAATAATAATAAATACATCTTTATATTAAAGTATATTTTCTTTATTTTTTCTACTTCTCACCCCCACCAACCAATTAAAAAAAACTCATTTTCCTCTTTTTTTCTTTCAATTTCAAACAACTTAAAAATATAATTATTTTTCACACGTTTTTTTCTTGCTCATTTTCATTTTTTTTTCTTTCCAATTGTAAAGAAAGTGATAAAGAGTTGAGAGTGTAAGTTTGACTAAGGACCATTATTTAAAACCAATGCTACATATGTAAATGTTATAAATGGACATTATTAATATTAAGATTTTATAAATTTAATACAAAAAAATAGACGTTTAAGAACTCAATTGACTTTTTATTTTCATTTTTACCATTCGTACAAATATTAGGTGATATTTGTTTTAAGGTATGAAATTCTATTTCCTGTAATCACTTAGGAATATTATATCTGAAAATATTATTTCTATAAACATATTTGTGTGCTAATAAGAATTTTAGGATAAATTAAAATTTATTTAATTAAAAAATAAATGTGAAAGAATGAAGTAGGGATAAGTATTTATAGTAGAAAATGACTACTATCTCCATGTGAAACTAATATATCCACCTTTCTCCAAGGCAATAAGAGGCAAGTCAATTGTGTGTGTAATTTAAATTTCTCGCAATCAGTTATTCTTGGAAATATTTTTATAAAACTTGTATCAAACATGAAAATGTGATATTTATTACAAGTCTAAATTTTCAGGAATCTTGCTCGCTGAAATTGACTGAGTTAGCGTTCACGGTTTTGGAAGGAGACTTCAAACATTATAGAGTCATTAGCTACAATCGAAAATACAAAGGGAGCCAATGAGTCTCCCTGTTTCTGACCCTTATGTGTCTTAAATTCTTTCTTTTTTTTCTTTGAAAAAATTCAAGGAAACTTTTATTATTTTCATCATTCGTACAAACATGCACGGTTGTTATAATTCAATATTAATAATCTTAAATATAGAGTCATCAACATATTGCAGTACGATATAGATAAAGACACCTCCTCTGTTTCTTAAAGCTGTTATACACTCCCGCTCCACAACATTCTTGAAAAGTCTTGATAGCCCCCTGCTATCAAAATGAGTTAAAAATATAAATTAATTATCATAATGAATTGATTAATAAATTTATTAAAATAAATAAATTTTGACATGTAAGAATATAAGAGATGTTATCCTAATTGATATTTTAAATTTTTTATTTGTTTTCTAGCATAATATGTTATCTTGATATGTTCTATCCTGTTAACTATTTGACATCGGATTTGATAAAGTTAATGTAAAATATGGGAAATTAAAACTGCAATGGTAATTGTGTTTCAATTATTGTTTAATTTTTCTACATAGAAACATAAACGAAAATAATTTTTTAATCTAAAATAGATATTTTAAGTTGGCTTAGTCAATGTTAAATAGGTTTTTCATACTACAAGACAAATAAAACACACAAAATATTATTTAGGATAATGTCTCTTATATTTTTGTATGATAAAAATCATTCATTTTAGTAAATATTTTATTGATCAATGATAATTAATTTTAGTTTTTACTTTTGCTTTTTTTTAAAAAAAAAAGCCCCCTTTTGTGCCTGAGTTTTTTTTTTTCTCTCTTTAAAAATATAAATCAAGGAAACTTTTATTATTTTTGCCATTCGTACAAACATGTACGATTGTTATATTTTTAATATTGTGTGACATTTCCCATATAACCAAATCACCGCCAGTGAAGTGGGCTTTTTCGGCAGACAATGAAAATCTATATTAGATTATTAGGCACCGTGTGGAAAGGCATCTTAGCAAGTTGCTAATTGTTGTTATCGTTTGAACAACTACTACAAAAAAAGCAAGTTGCTATCTTAATCATAAAACAATATGACTTCTTTCCGCATTAAGCAACTTTTTTTTCTCTCTTTTTATAACATGAGAGCCAGCCTACGGGAGAAGGGCCCGTGTTTTGTTTAATTTGTAGTCACATAATGAGTTCAACTTTCATGTACTATTTTTTAAAATATAATAATATTATGCGACTAATACAATATATTGCATCATAAAAAAAATGTCATGTTGATGAATGATCGAATGGTATATGGTCATTTTTCGATAAATAATATACTAGATATATTTAAAATAAAATATAATTATTAATATATTTAAAATTTACATTTGTATCTTCTTTTTGTTTTTAATATATTGATAAATGTACTGGATCGGAAAACATTCCTCGATAAACTTGTTAAAATAAAAATTGATAATAAAGTTGTTCTTTACAGATTGTCGAAGCAATTAAAAAATAATATCTGAAAGTATTATTTTTTATTATATTATATAAAATTTGTTGCAGGTTTAGATTGATGTCACATAAAAAATATGTTTGGTAAGTCACTCTAGAGTAAACTATTTAGATTAACTTATAAGTTAATATGATAAAATATTTTGTTAAACATTTAGATTGGTATCACATAAAAAATATGTCTGGTAAGTCGTTCTAAACTACTTTAACTAACTTATATGGTAGCTTAAAAAAATATCTTCGTCTCTTTCCTATTTTATTGTAGCAATTAAAAAGAAAAAAATTCTTGTTCTACGGTTATTCTAATAATTCCAATTTCTAATATATGCAATGATAATTTAAAAGATTTTTATAGGCAAAAAATTTCATTAATAGGGACCAAACTTGGCACAAAGTGTGACCAAGTTTAGAAACAAGGGGTACAAATCATGAAGTAAGATTTTTATATTATGCAAATACTGAAAAGTGAAAACTATAAATGGTAAATTTATTAATATTTGCAATAATTTATTTGAATCCGATTGAACCGAAAGAAGCGTGGTACTATGGTAGTGTTGCTGGGAGGTAGGGCACAGAGCAGAGCAATGAGCTTCCACGTAACGTCGCAAGCAGCAGGTTAGGGTAAATCCCCACCGTTAATCATAATCAATGCTACAACAAACAGTACCTATGCCACGTGGCATCAAATTAATCCTAATTTAATCACTATCTAATTTAACCAGGGTTTATGTCGGCAGATATTTTGTGTAATTCATGAATAAAATAAAGCAAAGTGCAACGGGTCACAGGCATTCCCGTTAATGAGTCACTTCCTTTGTTCAACACGTTACAATAATGCCCCATTTTTCTCTCTCCCCTCTCTCCTGTGCACCTTCTCCTCTCCCACCACGCCGCCGAATCTTTCTTGCTCCTCCACGAACCGCCGCATCTTCCGCCACCGACGCCGTTTCCTCTTCTACTTCCTCTTCCGCTTCGAATTTCGCGCCCAAAGTCGTCGTCACCAGAGAGCGCGGCAAGAACGCCAAGCTTATCGCCGCTCTGGTACGCGCTTCTATTCACTCACTTCACATTTCGCACCTACGATTTCTTTTCCTAGAACTGCATTACAATGTGCTTAACCTTAGACACTCGAACTCCAACTAGTTAGTCGTGCGGTTTTTTCTGAGTCTTGTTCTCGTTCTTTTGCTACTTTTTCCTGCAACCTGAACTTGTTTTTGCTCGTTTTCTCTTTCACCTATTCCGAGTATGTACATTACGTGTTTCTAGGAACTGAACGCCATTTCGTCGTGTAGGTGTTTGATTAAAGGTTGAAGTGAATGACAATATGTTATACTTTCTTTGGTTTTGCTTTCCTTTTGTTTTTTTTTTTCATTGTCCAGTATTTTCTGTGGCTTGTTATTATTTTATTGTATCTTTTAACCATGTTCTCTTAAAGCAACAGAGTATTAACTAGATTAAAGTCAAACGTCCGCGCAATGATTTAGATTGCTATATTTTCCATGTCCATAGTTTCCAATGATCTGGTATGTTTTACGTAGCAAATTTGTTATATGTGTAGATCACAATAGGTTGTTCAAATGTAGATGATTTTATGGCTAGGTTAAAGACAATTTACTTAACACACTCCTGTTTTTTGAAGTTTATGACTGATCAGCTACAAATTCTTGATCCATTAATTAATACAAAAACTGCACCACAAAATGTAGATGAGTTTATGCTTTTGCATTTCCTTCATCCTATAGAAGCCTTCTTAAACGGTCTAGGAGCTGCAGTTTGCTGATGAACACTTACTGTTTCTCTTCACTGTCTTTCTTTCCTGAATAAGCAACACAATATAACAGCTTCAACATGCTCTTATTTTCTTATCACTATTTCAGTGAGTTTGTTGCTTCCACCATCCTTTAAAAAAAAATAGTAGTAATAAAATGTTCGTCTTTATGTTTTCATTACCTCGTGCTTCCAATGTTTACCTTTGTCCCTGGATGTCTATCTGAATCGGTGGTAAATTATTATATGTTTCTATTCTAACTCCATTATATAAAGTTCCATCAGGATTGCTGCATTTTGTTCTCATTAAACGTTGCATAATCCAAATTGATGTTACACATACTGTATCTATTTTCTTTATTTTTCTATCTTCTAGCATTGGAAACTTCACACTGAAATTGAACTAATTTCCCCCAAAAAAACACAAAGGATGAGGTTTATATTCTGCAGTCAGGATTAGTTTGTTTTGTGTTTAAAACATCTTATAATCAAAATTTTAATGTGAGAGCTTCAAAAAAGTTTACTAAAAAATAATTAGAACCAAACATGCTCTTAGATTATCAGCTAGGTTTAGCACCCAGTCCATGTAAAAAAAATAATGAAAAGGATCCTCAAGGTTTGTAGTTGACATCAGGTTTGACTAATCATATACACTGAAGCTATTTAGGTAATTCCAATGTTGAGTGCAGGCTAAACATGAAATCAATTGTTTGGAGCTTCCTCTCATTGAGCACATACAAGGGCCTGATTTAGACAGGCTTCCCTCTGTATTAGGTGGTAAGTTTTAGGAAAAACTCACGCCATGAATATTTGAATGTTTTGTGAGGTTTGAATTATGCTATTTTTATCCAGTAATGATAAATTATATATGAATTTGTTCATTTGTTGGGCCAATTTTTAGAATAAAATTTATGCATGCTTAATAGGAAGACAGATGCTATGGTGAGCAAGGAAGCACAGACACCTCAAGATAATAGTCATATTTGTGTTGTGCACATGTTGGATACTTTGAATACTTTTAGCTGCATTTTTACAATTTTTTCCTTTTTTCCCTTGGCTCTTATATCAATACAAATGATAATGTCACAATAATTGGATAAGTTATAGCATTTTATTATGTCTTTAATGACTCATGCTCACTTTTAAAACATTCTTTCTCTTTATCTAAGATTTGTGTTATTATGTTAATTTTATATATTGCAACATAGCCTTGTCTTTGTCCTATAATTTTTATAATTTTTCATATCCTGTGTCTTGTTGTATGGATGCATTGCAGTGGTGACATTTCTAATGTAAAATTGATGATAGAATATTGGTGATTGAGAGCTACTTCCCATTACCAATAACCTCCTTGAAAATGAGGGTTTATAGCTTCAAATGCCTGCAATATGCCTTCATTGTCTCAGACTCAGTTTAGAAATGTTTGATTGAACTTCTTTTTCATAAAAGAGTTTTTCCCTATTATTTTCTAGCTCCTATATTTATGAATAGCTGGCCTTCTAGAGTTGCAGATCACATTCTCATTATTCAATGTCAGATTGGTTTTATCTGGCCCCAACTTATATGAAATTTTGTATATAAATAGAATGGGTTGAATTTGGCCTAATGTAGAGCTGTGGTTCTTTCATATTTATGAATGTAGGATGATTTCGTCACTTAAAAGTCGTTTGCAATTTTGCATGTTATATCTTTGTCATCTTTTCTGATGCCCATGACAAGATCTGCCATGTTGTCAATGTCATTAATGTGAGTGCCTCATAATTATTCGTTGATTAATTTCTTCTCATCATCCATGGTACATGCAGACAATGCATTTGATTGGGTTGTGATAACGTCTCCAGAGGCAGGTTCAGTCTTTCTAGAGGCATGGAGGTGAGGAATTAGGGTTTGTTTGGTTAATTTGTGCAAAATTGCTCTTGAATAGAATACATTTTAGATAAATTATTTATTTTGAATTGAAGTAAAACATTTAGACAGAAGTAACCTTTAGTACATCCAAGTGATTTTGAAAATTTATCAGAATATTGTTTTGTCCTCCTAAAATAAATTTTGGGTTATTGTGGAGTGCAAGCCAAATATGCACCTATTAGTTGCTGACTAGTGACAAAATCACAATCTACATGGTGAGGGCTTACTAAAGTTTTTAAGTGTCATTAATGTTTCTGCTAAATTTTCATCATTTATTTTCTTCAGTGACTTGATGTCTTTGGCCTTTTTTTCTCTAATTAAATTTTTATACCATTTTAATAATTTGTATTACTCCCCTTTAATTCTTTTATTGTATGGGAAGAGTACTTGAAATATCTTTTGTTATGGAACATGTTGTCCTATTGTCTGTGCTCTACTATCTAGATTGTGCATGAGTTTTCAAAGATGCATATGTAAATTATTCATAGATAGTTGTTTATTGTTTTGGTCTAATTTTATAGTTGGTTAGATGCAATAATACAAAGAATGACATAAATAACTAAGCATTTGTGTTCTGTTCTTCAGAATACATTTTTGTTTGTGCAATTTTATATGATTTTGGTGAGCACTTTATATGATTATCTTGTCTTGATTGTTGTCCCTAGATCTTCTGGGATGCCTCATGTCAAAATAGGTGTTGTTGGGGCTGGTACTGCAAGTATTTTCAAGGAAGCTTTGCAGTCTTCAAACCAATCAATTGATATTGCCTTTGTGCCATCAAAAGGTATCCATCTGTGTAATTAGGTGTAGGCTGAATTTAAATGGGTACTGCATTGAACTATCCCTAGTTTCACTTCTTTACCTTGATGGATAATTGACTAAAGAAATATGAACTATGAAGTAATGCCTTGAATCTTTTGGGCTATTCAAGGAGAATATGCCATAACATTAATAGTTGGTTAATATATTCATTTAGTTTGTATAGTTGATGCTACTTTGAGTATTAAATCCTTGGATTAAAAAAAAAAAAACACAAAAGTTTTAGTCTCTACACCTGCTTTTCTGTTGAAGATTGACCTCTACTGTTACATCTTTGTTAACATTGTCAATGTGTGGCTGACGTGACTGACACGTGGCAATGACGGGAATGAAAATGTGTCATTTGATCCATATAGGTGATATTACTTTAGGAATTAATCCCTGTATGAAAGAAAAACCCGCAAGTTTTAGTTTCTTTATTACATTGATTAATACCAAATGGTTTCTATCGTTTCATTCTTCCTTAACTCTGTCAAGAAGCATTGCTAATAATGGTTCAATATAGATTGAGAACATCAACATTAACACCAAATGCCTCCTTTTCCAAGAATTATGATGAGCACCTTTGTAGGTCCTAGTTCCAAGATATACTTCCATATACCTTCCCTATCAACAAACACCCCAGTTCATTCAATTACAACTCCATCCTTGGGTCATGCAATAGCATACACACACCTGAAGACCATGCCAGAACCTCAAGAAGTTCCTTCTAATCCAGGCAAACTAATTTATCTTTAGTATTATTCACTGCATTCAACCTTCAAAGTAGATATATAGAGTTAGTATAGGCATGTAATGAATGCATGACTGTAGTTTTCATGATGAGAGTTTAATATTGATGGAGTTAAGGAATAATGTAATGACAGAGAGCATTCTGTATAAGGACTTGCACTTTATTTCATATGGGAACTAATTCTGTATAATGATGCAGCCATGTAATTGCCATGTCAACCACACCTCGACACCTATTAAAAAGTGGGTTATGGACCTAATTCAACTCTACAAAACCAGCTTGTAAGGTGAGGTTTGCGCCTCACTTGTATTATCTATTTTGGCCATATTATTAGTTGATGCGGGATCTCCAACAACACTTTAACAAAGATGTAATGACAACTGACAAGGACCAGTCTTCAACAGAAATGCGGATATAGGGACTAAAACTTATACGTGTTTTTTTTTCTTGTCTAAAGACTAATGCTTAATGTAGTGTCAACTATATGGACTAAGTGAGTAATTTAACCATAGTTCCAAGAAATGCATCTACTAGGGGAGAACAGGACTTTGCTTTACGTTGATTGTTCCACCACTTTTGTGAATCAGTGGTGTAACTGCACCTGCTTTTGCTAAACTGTAATTTAAAGCTTCAACTTTAGAAAATGAAACTTATTATGGATTTGATAATTTTCAGCAACAGGAAAGGTTTTGGCTACTGAGCTTCCTAAGATTGGAAATAAATGCACGGTTCTCTATCCTGCTTCTGCAAAGGCTAGCAATGAGATTGTTACATGAGATATCTTGTTGCTTTCTTAAAAAGTCACGATGTTGAAGTTCAATACTTGAATGAATAAGGCAATGATATGCTAATTTTCTGTGATATTTATATAACCAGAGGAAGGACTTTCAAATCGTGGATTTGAGGTTACTAGGATGAATACATATACAACGGTACAATGTTTTTGCAGCACTTCTCCCTTACAATTAACGCATAGTCTTTTGGTGTTTCATATGATTAGTTGGGTTAAACTATTTAAGTACAATATTTATTAATGGTAAATTCCCAGTAATATATTTCATGGTCTTTTGGGAAATGAATTTTCCTGCAAGAATGTATTTCATGGTCTATAAACTATCAGTACAATGGCCTATATTTTATTGTCATTTCTGAAAATTTTACATTAAAAATGGTTTTACTTAGCTTTGATCATTACCAACCATTGCTTGCATTTGGAACAATTTCTAGACTAGAGCGGGCTATTTGTGGTCTCTACCTGTCAGATTCACTGCGGCCCCTAATTCAAACTTATTTGTCAGGTGCCAGTTAAACATGTTGACCATACGGTTCTAAAGATAGCACTTACTGCCCCTGTTGTTACAGTAGCTTCACCATCTTCTATTCGGTGAGTTTCTTTTTGCTTCTTCGTTTTTTTCCCTTTGAAATTTTCTATAATTTCATATCCATTTCAAACCTTCAAGAGAGTTGATCATATTTGGATTCAATATGTCAATTCTATGTAAAGGGGATTCATGTGTTAAACTCGATGCATCCAATGACTGTTTCATACTAATTATCCTGGAATGCTGTTTTTGTCACTTTGTTAATTAAGCATCATAATGACTCCTGATATTGTATGAATCATGGAAAGCTTTCTTTATCTTCTTATTTGTGCTGTAGAAATAGTTAGGACATTTTCTTAGGAGATTGTACTTTATTTAGTATTTACTCAGTTTTTCCCCCTTGAGATAATTTACCTAGCTCAGATAATCTGCTGCAACAGTGCCTGGAAGAATCTTCTTTCAGATTCAGAGTGGAACAATTCTGTTGCATGCATTGGTGAGACAACTGCTACAATGGCAAGAAGTTTAGGATTCACAAATGTGTACTACCCATCACAACCAGGCATTGAAGGGTAATCACAAATCCACTTTTTAGAAATTCTTTTTGGGGATCTTTGCTGTGATATTTCTCTGAATAGTAGTATTCAGTACTTTGTTTACATGCTTACTTCTTAGTAGTGTTCACTGTCTGGTCACATGGAGGTTTTACAAGCTCTTCTAATTTTGGAATATAGTAGGCTCAGACCACTTAAGAATGTCTCTAGTTTTAGTAATTTATCTTTATTCTAAATTCATATATTTCATTCATTTAAAAAAAAGAAGAAAACGCTATAAACTTTATGCCATTTTGAAGTAACTAAAACTTGAGAATCTTCACGAATCAGAAGTGATTCTCAAACTTTCCAAAACCTGCATATAAATCTTTCCGTTCATTAGTTACATGTATACTATTCATCACATGACAAGTGTTTATTATTAAGTACACATGGTAGACTCTCATTTGTAGACATATTTTTTAAAAAAAAAAAAATTGGAAGAAGCTTTTTTTACGTATTAATTTAAATTAATTTTCTTTAATTGTTGTATACTTATATTTCTATAATATAAATTAAATTAAATGGAAAAAATGGATTTTTTTACTGACTATTATGCGTGTTAATGAAAATGTGCTAATTGCATGATGGACGACTTCCACATTGTTAGACTGAAGGGTCTATTTGCAAGTATTAATGACCTCTTATCATCCAAAAAATTCATGGTGACTACACTAAGCTTAGGAACTATTTTGTTCACTTCCCCCCTTTCAGTTTGTAATACCCCCTCCCCCAATCCCCAAAAAATAATAATTTCCTTTCTATTACTTGTTGGCTATATTTGACCGTACTTGATGTTTATTCCGTGTCATGTTTCCTTGTATGCTATTAGCCTATTATGTTGTTGCGGTTGAATGTTTTAGACTCAATATAGAAGAACCTTTGGAAATCTTTTTGGGAAATTACAAAATCACTGACCAAAATATAGACAATGACAAACAAACAAAATTTCGCTATTCGTTATTATTAAAAAAATTGTAGTGATTCTGTGTGAAAACATGATTATTTTTATTTTTCCTTTATAGTAAATGAATTTTCATAAGTTCCTTTTGGTAATTTACCTTCTTTTCACCTTCTGGTCCATGGGATGCTATCATGCTAAGTTGGTCTAATGTATAAGGAGACCCTATTTCTATAATAGACGAGAGGAATATACTAAATTAAATCCTAAAATTACGAGAAATTGTTTAGTCTCTAAAATTATAAAAATATCATTTTAATTTTTGAAATTATCATTTAATCTTTAATTTATTTTTTTGTAATTTCAGGAACTAAAATGATAATTGTTTAGTAACCTAGATTAAACTGACTGTTTACTTGATAATTTTTAGGACTATAATGACATTTTTGTATTTTCATAGACTTAAATTGATTGATGAATAGTTTAGGTATTACTCAGTTAACTGGTCTGAAATCCTGTTAATAATATTCGTTTTTTTGCCGATCTTCTTCCTGACAGCTGGGTAGAAAACATTCTTGAAGCTTTAGCTTCCTATGATGAATTATTGAGGTAGGTCTCAGCTCTTCGTAGCAACCTGGAGATGTTTTCAACTGTTTCTCTCATGCTGCAAGATTAATATAATGATTTGGCATCGTGGATGGATATACTCTCTGTTCAGTAGTATTTTTAAGGATACATTTAGCTTCAATAAAGTAAGGTGAGTGTAGTGTATATTAGGAAAGAAAGTGCATTTATAGTCATTGATTAAAGTATCAATAGTTTTGTAACTAATGACTATAAATGTAATTTATCACAAATTCTAACCATTATTTTTTTTAATTAATGACTATAAATGTACTTTATCTACTGCACTCCTCCACTTGAAAACAGTTCCTGTTAGGAATATTGGAGAGGCTGTCATGAGATAGTGGTAAATAGTTTCCATGTAAATAGCAATGCCGAATTTTCTTCTATCGCTACATTGAGCACTCATTTTGCCCCTAAACATTATGGATATCATTGATTTTAAGGTTTATTTATTTGCATTAAATTAGGATTAGGATCTTTATGTTTTGTGGAAGTTTATAGAGTCAAGGAAAGCTAGTGAGAGCATTTATATCCTTTCATCCAAAGACGGCTTGCATTCAAGAAAGTGGCTGAGTGGGGGAGACTCGGATCTTTCTCATTTTTCGTTCTGGATCCTGCAAATATTTTTGTTAAGGCTTGAGCTTTTTTTCAGTTGGCCCTCTAGTTTGGTGTGGTGTATATTTTTGTTCTGAAATAATCTTTTGTTCCAATGAAGTCTTAATTTTTTTCAATGGGTTAAACTAATAGTTTTGTGTAGTCTGATTTAATTATTCATGGAAATAATCGGCTTGCCATGATTTTTTTTTTTTAATTTTTTTATAGGTTTCTGATGTGTTTCTTTTTAGTCCTTGTGAAAGAAAAAAATTGTTTTGGTCTATGTTATTTTATTTGTCTTTATAATATTTTTTTGTTGTAATCTCTGAATTAAATTGTTTATTTTGAATTGGTTGTGAAAAAAATGATAGGATCTAAGCAATTTTTTCACATTATAAGAACAAAAAAAAAAGAGAGTATATTACATAGACTAACAAGAATTAAAATAAAAAAATTACATGGATAATAAATATTATTTTATAGGACTAAAAAATAAATTGCATATTTGTAGGGATTTGCAAGGTATTTAAGCATTTTTTATGTATATTATAATGTTACTCTCTTGATCCTCCAAGAGAAAGCATAATGGCATACTATAAGATTTTAATGAATTAAATAATTCAATAAAACCAAATCATTGGATAATGTGTTTTATTTCCCGAAAGCAGAGCCAGCAAAATTCAAGGTAAAGCCATGCGCATTAGTGACCATCAGCAGAAGCTACAAAGTTCGGTTCCCATTTAATCTGTGACCATGTCTCATTAACAGTATTTACCTCAACCATTTTGGCTATCACTCATTCAACACCATTATTATAGATCTATGGTGGATGCAACTTCCGGGTTATGGGGTTTGTTGAGTTGTTTTTTATATCAGAACTCATGGAAGGTCCACGATTTTGGTTTTTACTTTTTCTCGACCCCTATCCAACATTTCTTTTTGCTTCTGTAGCAAATGAAAGGTAACCTGTCTCTGTCTCTTGCGTTAGCTTCAGTAGTAATCTCCATTCAACTACATTGAAGCCTATGTCATGTCTTGTTTTTACAAGACCATTGAAGACAAATTTGATGACCAATTTTGTGTGTTGAGAAAACCATGAGTGTCCATTCACTACCCATTACCAATACTTAGAAACCAAAACAAAAATCTATTCTCCATGCTTGCTAGTCTTCTATTTGCTTGCCTAATCACCAAAAAGTTACCCCAATAATAGTGATGGAGATTTCTTATTTCATTTATTTTGTCAGGGGACAAGACAAAGCTTATTGCAGCCACAAAGTAAAAAAAAAAAAAAGAAAAAAGAAAAAAGTAAGAATGGAAAAAGATGTGGTTTCTAGGAATAGCTGCTTTTTTCACCTTTTATCAGTGGTTGCAGAAAATTTCCAGCATTTCTATTTTCCTTATCAGCCTGTAATAAAAATGTAAAGTAAGACTCCAGAAACCCATGAATTTGACATGTACAACCGGTACTACAACTTGGACCCCTCTCCACCCTTTTGGTCTTTAATCTAATTGGGAAGCAAGGCAAAAGCAAATTTTATGGATTTCTTGGTGTCTTGGACCATCCATCAAATACATTTCTATTGCTAATCCCAACCATGTGATTAAGTGAGGATGATGGCTACGTGGATGTGTGCATGTGCTATTTGGCTAAACAAAGAGCTACACACAGAGACATATGATTTGGTTATAAAACGGAAAAGGCGTACAACTTAAGACTACAATAATTAATAATAATAACACAAAAGCTGAGAGGAGGTGACATGACAACCGTGGATAAGAGTGATCAGGACATTGCATTTGAATGCACGACAATCCAACTCCATTTCATCATCAAACAAGTCGCCACACTGATAACGCGAAAAGTAAAATGATTCACTTTATTTGTGGATGGCAAACCACTAGAGTATCATCTTTTACTATATATATATATATTGAGAGACACGTTGGGTTACAGTAGAGTATCACGAGGCCATCTTTAACGGCATTCCTTAGAATTGAGGTTGGCCCAATTTAAGATTGTAGTTAAACTTAAGGTATAATTGCTCTTATAAGCAATTCTTGATTCAGAAGAAAATGGATCTACTTAAACAACTCAATTATATTTCCCACTTGTAAATTCTCTTAGTACTATAGGAATCCTAATAAGATAGAGAGTACCATCAACATGTTCACCAATCACTACCACAAATTATAAAACTTCTAATTTGGTGAATTTCTTTCAAATTTTCTGCCTCACAAGGCCTAAGATCAAGAAGTCATCTGAAGTCAGGAACGGAACTAGAAAAATTCATCAGGGGGCAAAAATTTAATAAACGAATCACCAGTAATCCATAATTAAAACGAACTTTTCTTATATAAATTAATTTATTTATCAAATATATTTTTTTATAACCTAACGTATAAATGAGAAAGCCTCTTTAAAAGCAATTAATATAATTGAAACTGTGCCAAAAAATTAAATGATTAAAAGCAATTAACGTATAATTTCTAAAATTATATAGTAGATGAAATAATTAGTGTTGCTATAATAAATATAAGACAATAGAATAATTATATAGCAATTAACGTAAAAGGAAATAGTTATAGACATAATTAATATATTTGAGCAATTAATGATAAAAAAAACAACTATAGCAATCAGCTATTCTACCTGCCTAATGTATAAAACTATAAATTATTAATATAAATAAAATCTATAAAATGAAATCAAAGCAAAAGATGCACCAAATAAAACACGTTGCTTAATGTTTTTACTCCAACAGGTTTTGAACATGAAAAATATTGCAATATATAGAAAGATGACGCAGTGTAAGAGAATGCTGGGAAGGAAGAAAATGATATAGTATTTGAGAATATGATGGTAATATGACTTCATTTTTAAACATACCTCATACATTTTTAATTAATAAATTTTATAATTTTATATGTGGGATAATATAAAACATTTGAAGAAGATAATTGTTCTAAGAATACGTTCTTATAGAAGTAACAAGCTGTTGTGGAGTTAAGATTATAATTTAGAAAGGGAGTGGGGTGGGGGGTGGCGAACATGTTGCATGTTAAGGGGAATTTGGAATTGATTACAACGTAGTTTCGTCCCTGTGTGAAGTTGCTTCATTTTAACATTACATGAATGATCTTAAAAAGAAAGAGAGAGAAAGATTACATGAATAATATGGTGATTATATTTCTAAATTGTTATTTGTTGATGCATTCTGAATTGTCGGTTATGCTATAGTCTCTGAGGCTCTGGAAAAATGAAAAAATAAAGCGGTGATGTTAGTATTCGTGAAAGGAAATAACAGAAGTACACTGCTCCTGTGTGTCGACTCTGGTTATGCTTTCCAGCATAAAGGGGAAACTTTCCGAGTCTTCCATGAATCTGTCATATAAATAGCAGTGCTAGTGAATTATTGGCTTCTGTAGAATCGGACTTGTATTTACAATACATGATTATGTCTCCTCACTCTCACAGGGCATTACCTTAATTTCCTGCAACACTTCTTACTTCTTAGTATGTGTTGGATTCGTAGGAGATCATTCAAAATCTTATTGAAATACTAGTTAACTAATTTACTGATAAATATTCACTTGTTTAGTCTTACTTTTAAGGAATTGATTATAAGTTTAAAATTGATTGAATTAAAATCATTTTTACATTAGATAAAAAAATAATATTGAGTTTTATTATTAAACTTAATTTTAGAATAAAAACATTCAAACAAAGATCACTTTATTCAAAATAAATTTAACCAAAATCGATCATCTTAACTCACATTTAGTTTGTGCCCAAACTAAAACCAATTCACCGAAAAATCATTGACCAAGAAATGAAGTGTTATTTACACTTGTTCAGTGGCTTCAATGCATCTAAATTCTAATTGATCATGAGTTCGGCCGGTGACCCCCATTAAACTGTTCCTGTAGTAAAAGTAACTGTGGTGGGGTAATAGAAAGTGGCCAGTCACATAGTTTAGCAGATTGATGCATTTTAGTTCATGGTAGTTTTCTAATGTCATACGGATTGTAGTGAAACACCATCATTGACTCTGTTTTGTACCAAAAAAGGGGGCTTCTTAATTGGCAACTAGAAATTTTTTTACTCAATAACTTCGAATTGATACTGAAATATTTGGACTTCTGAATCTAGTTTGGTTATGGGGCTATGTTAATTGTTTATCAAAAAGACATACAAAATATTATTGTTATTTGAAAAAAGGAAGGAGGGGGGCATGTTAATATGCTAGTATTTTACAGATATTCACCACCATCAAAACGGTCTCTTTCATCTCTTCTTAAAAGAGTTGAATGATAGAGCTTCTATGAATATTTAAATTGAAAATGTATATTCTATGTACACAAGATGACATGATACAGAGGCATGGCTTTGCTTCATATTGCGAATGTGTGTTACGAGATACTACATTATTTTATGTCACTGAGTCCGTGGTATCATATCATTATTAGTTTACCAAGCTCTTTTCAGTAGTAATACTCCATTGTCGCGTGAGCTGAAAGCAACAACATATGATTAATATAAGAGTAATACTTTAATGTCATATATTGTTTCCCAGTAGGTAAGGCTTATACACGCCTTAAATCCATTGGTAAAATTGGCTTCTAGTTGAGACTTGAGTGTTTGATGATGAGAACCAGGAACAAAGTGATAAATAGCTTTTGACATTAAGAAATTTACTTTTCCCTGATGAAACCACATTCCGTTACTCTCTCCCTCAGTATCCATTGATATTAAGAATAAATTTTAACATGCTTATATTTTTTAATAACTTTTCTATAAATAGTACATTATATAAATTTGACCGTTAAAAACTAATTACTTTATCAAGTATATCATATTTATAAATTTTTATATAAAATAAAAATAATTAATATTTAATTACGTCATTTTAGAAGATAGTCATGCATTAAGAAATAAATATTTAAAATTTAATTGGAATACACTAATATAAAAAATTTATAGCATTGTTTAGTTAAAGATTATTGTATAAGTTAAGATTATTAATGTTCGTAATAATTTATTTTACATTATTTATGTTTGGTTTATTTACATTTAGATATATTTAATATGAAACTTTCAAAAATAATTCACTTTCACACATATTTTATTCTTTTAAACAAAACTCACGCTCACTATGTTTTACCAGACGAATTGGCTTATTCAATAGTTTAGTTAGAATTTAACAATAATAAATTTAAGTGTTTAACACGACATTCAATATTTATTCTTTAATTAATTTATTTGTATTGGAATGTCCATCACTCTTTAATTTTTTTTGTGTGCAAATCAATCTTTAATAGTATATATAACTTATAGTAGATCAGATTGGATTCTTTTAAACAATTAAACTACATAATAATAAAATTAATAGATTGCTTGGATTCTTATCAATTGAATTGATTGTTGAAAAATGTCTACTAGTACTCAATTAACATAATTGAGCTGAGAATTAGTATAACTAATAAATTCAATTACTCAACGCTTCGACAACATTATTACGAATAAAGTTGGCTTACTAATCCGATCTAATATGTTGAAAAGATGCATGACAACCGGAAAGCTAAAATTGCATTATCAAAAGACAATGTTGCTTTCAAGGTCTTTAATGGAATGGCATGCTCCTTCAACGAGGATTAGGGATGACATGTTAAATTACATTACAATTAGTAAATAATCTCCTTTTCCATAAATTAAAAAGAAAGATACGTCTAACGTCAGCTTGTGATTAATTTGGAGTCACCGTCACGTGGTTTTGGATGGGGACATGAAGGCGTGGATCCATTGTTTGGAACACAAGCTTTAGCTTTTTTTCAATATCTTCTCACCTACCCATCATCATCTATTTGCCGTTTCATCTGCGATTCAATTTCTCTTGCCACTCGTTTTTTTTTCTGAATACAGCATGTTTTTAATTTGATGCAAAAAAGCAGTTACGTTTCAAATAGTTCAGCTAAGAAGATCTCTCCATAGGTATATTAAAAAAGAACGACAAACCACAAGGTTGCCAATTGCCATATATTGCAAATGACGTGGGTTCTTATATTTTTTTAAAAAGCAGATTTTATGATGTTTCTCCTGGCACATAATTTATACCATGCACCAGTTACTGTAAGTATTTAGAATTCGGATATATACCGTTGAATTCATCCGAAAAGGAGACAATAAAATGGTTTAGTTGGCAACGCATGAGGAATGTGCAGCTTTTGCCTGAAAAGCCCCTCCCTCGATTTTATTTAATTTAGGCATCCACTGGTAAAAGCCACCAACCCACATAAAAATTTACTTTTGCTAAAATCTTACAAACAGAAAAGATGAATAGTGGGAGGATAAGAAAGTAAGAAAAAGGAACTTAAATGGAAAGCATTATGGTTCATC
>PYAF01001757.1:2942561-2954828 GCA_007407185.1 Glycine tomentella
TAAGATTAAGTTTAGAGATTATTGCTTATAAATAGCATATTTGTAATCAGAGTCTGTGTGGCTTTGGCAGACTATTATCAATAGAAAGAGTTTTTCTTCTCCAGTAAATTCGTGTATATTGTGTGAGTGCTTGTGAGTGCACCTGTGTGTACAAAGGGGACCTGTGAGACCTGTGTATGATACCCACTGATACCAACAATCATGACATGCGCCTCAGCCCCTCTGTTTGGAGCCTTCCACACAAGTTACTGTGCCTTGCTTCCATTTTAGGATGTACTTCAGATGAGAAGGTAGGATAATTGTTTTTATTTTAATTTGATATTTTTACTAAATTGATTCAATTATAAATTAGCATATATAATAAATAAATTTTTTTACTTTTATAATATATTCTTAAAAAAATCATAGAAAAAAATAGTTATGATCAATTTACATCATAAAAACATTTTACATTGATAGAACACGCCTATTAAAAAAAATATTGTTATTAATTATGATTATGATTATTTCATATGGTAAAATTATTTCTTAATAAATTTATTTTTAAACTTATAATAATACTAATTTATAATTAATTGATGAAAATAAAATGCTTTTAAATAAAATTAAAAATTTAATAACCTAATAACTTAATTTTTCTTTACCTTTATATATATCACAATTTTTAAATTTAAAATTTATCCTTGTTTCCTTCAAAACTTTTCTGCTAGATACGCTCTTAAATTCCTCTATGCTCTTTGTCCGGCTTGGATGCCTTCTTTCATTGCCAAAAAAACATGGCAGGAATCACTTACAAAGAAAGAAAAAACGCATTTAAATTATTTAATAAGATTTACATAAAAAATACTCCATTCAATAGAAGAAGAAAAAATCCATCTCTCTTTCCTTATAAGAAAATGCTTATAATATAATTGTTCCGAAAAGTAAAATTTTGTTTTCTTAAAATTTTAAATATTTAATTTTTGAACATGTGGCTTTGATAAAAGAACCGTCCTTTAAATACTGTTTTCATGATCTGAAGCAGATAGAAGCCTAGTAGTAGTGGTGGAATTGGACTCACCCCCACTCTCATTGTCATCGTCTTCTCTTGAGCATACCATTTATCTCCTTTAGGCTTCTTCCGGCTTATGGGTACTTCCGTTTCAGTACTTTGATCACAGTTTCACACTAAACTTGTCTTCTTAGATGCAGCCTATTACTATTACCATTATAGCAGTTGACAATTGACTTTCCACTTTCCAGTGGTGGATATATTCATGCAGTTGCAGCAGATTTAGAAGAAGTGCAAAAGATGAACACCAACGTCAGGCCTAGGCTGCAGCATAGGAAAGCTCCAACTCCAACGACAGTGTCACATGAAAAGGTAATTAAAGTCACAACTCAACCTGGTACATTTTTGTCCAATGTATTTTTGAAAAACGGTTGCTACAGTACACCAAGTTTCAATTATTATGGTTATAGATTACTACTATTATCGTTATTATTGCTATTAAATTATGATTATGATAATAGTTATTGTTAATTATGATTATGATAGCGTAAGAGTTCTCAATCTCATCCAAAGTTATGGCTTCAGTTCTAATGATCAATGATCCCAGAAATTCTGAAAAGTCAGCATTTTTTATATTATGTTCCGTATCATAAAAAGGAATGAATTGAGGAAAAGAAAAGATACCCTTTATTTTCATAACTCATGATTGGGTTGAGTTCTGTAAACCTCAAGGTTTCAATATTTTTTCTCCATTTTTACTTGCGAATCTGGCACAAGACATACGCGTACTTTCAAACTATGTTATTAATTGCATAGTTTGATTCTAACCTCTAAAGCCTTGAATGAAAAGGCAGAGATGCGGGGAAGCTCGCGAGGGGGAGCAAATAATGCTGTTAAGGGTGGAAAAGCATCAAGCAAAGACAGGGAACTGGCTTTGCAACAAGATGTAATGGCATAGTTTCTTCTCCAATTTCTTATCTGGGTTTCATTTTCTTGCTTCTAATTGGCAACTAAGATGAAGTCTCCAACTTACTTTTCAGGTTGACAGATTGAAGAAGAAGCTTAAGCGTGAGGAGAACATCCACAGAGCATTGGAGAGAGCTTTCAACAGGCCTTTGGGAGCTTTGCCTCGTCTTCCTCCATATCTCCCTCCTTATGTTAGTAATCTCTCTCTCTTTTTGTTGTTTAGCTTCTTTTTATCAAGAGTTTAATTTCTATGTCCTGTAATGTTATTATCAACCAATAAAAAAGTCATGCTAGATATTACTTATATGGTGGTTATTGTAAAATATCTTAAACTTACCACATGTGTCTATTTATGATTTGATGACCGCGTAAAATAGATATATTATTTCCCTTTTATTAACTAGTACTACTTTAATGAAATGAATCATTTAAAAGTTATAATCACAAGTTAGAAACTAGAAAGGGCTTAAAAGGGTTATGAACACAATTGAATTTTTTTTAAGGATTTTATAGAGGAGGTTATCATGTTGCAGAAACATGACTATTTGACTGTTGTATTCAATCTGAAAAATCTAGACACTAGGACTTCTGGCTGAGGTGGCAGTGCTGGAAGAAGAAATTGTTAGGCTTGAAGAGCAGGTTGTGCATTTCAGGCAGGACTTGTACCAGGAAGCTGTCTACATGTCATCCTCTAAGATGAAACTCGAGCAATCAGCAAGGGTGAACAATGCAAGCCCAAATAGTAGTCCTAAACTGGGTCAATTGAAGTCCCTATCCCAGACAATGGATGATGCTGCAACATCTGAAACTAGGCCTACAACCACGCTTCCAAGTGAGTAACTGGCCTTTATGTGCCACCAATTGAGGTTAAGCTGATTCATTATTAAGCATGCATTTCATTTAGTACCTGTTGTTGTTTGTCTTGACAGAGGATAGACATGGAAAAGAGAACCAATCATGTACTAATTCTTCCAAAAGCAGCAAGCAATGCATATGTAAAGGCCAAACTACAAAATCGCCAATTAAGAAACTTCCCATTGACAATAAATCACTGCAGAAACGTCGGGATCCTCCAAAGAAGCAGGTGTGTCATGTGTTTAAAGAGTTTTCAGTTGCGTGATAGGAGTAGTAGTAAAAAATGGAGAAAGTTTTTGAAGTCAATAAATGTGAGCTTTCCAATTGTGCAGCAAGAACTAAGGCTGAAGGACCAGCCAATTGAGGAAGTAAGAAATCTACGTGAAAATCCACAAGGGGATGAAAGTCCAAATATAATCTCTGAAAATATTCTCAAGTGTTTATCAAGCATTATCTTGAGAATGAGTGCTGCAAAGAATTTGGTATCTACAGCTGATGTACCACCCTTAAGGACTCCAAAATCTAAAAATTGTGTAGAAGGAAGTGAGTTTTGGGATCCTTATAGTATCTGTTTGGAATTTGGAAACAGGGATATTGGTCCATACAAGCAATTACGTTCAATTGAAGCTAAATCATTCGATCCAAAACGAACTACGAAGTCTTTGTTTTTACTGCATCGATTGAAGTATGTTATATTCTTTTCAAACTAGAATACCATCACTTTCCTTTTCCTTGACACTTATCAATCGAGTCACTTAGATGTTACAATATTCTAATTTTCCAAAATTTGCAGGCATCTTCTGAGAAAACTAGCCTGTGTCAACATTGAGAACCTCAACCACCAGGAGAAGCTTGCCTTCTGGATCAACATCTACAATTCATGTATGATGAATGTAAGTCAATTATGTCCATTAGATTAACATGTAGTGTCATCTGAAATGTCCTTGTTAACAGAACCATTCTTTGAACCAAACACTCTTCTAAAGCAGTAATAGCTTATTTAAGTTCCGCTTTGCTTCAGGCGTACATAGCAAATGGTATACCAGAGAGTCCTGAAATGGTTGTTGCGCTGATGCACAAGGTATGATCTACTAGAAAGCTTTACTTCTTCTGATTAGTTTGCAATGGATTTGTTTGTTCCCTGAGTTGAGTGCAATAGCATTGGTATGCTAAAAAAATTATGCTATTTTCTTGTTACTCAGGCAACAATAAATGTGGGTGGACACTTGCTAAGTGCAACAACTATAGAACATTGCATTTTAAGACTTCCTTATCACTGGAAATTTGTAAGTTCTTTCCATTTCAAGTCTAGTTTTTCTTGGGTGGGAATATATAGAAACTATAAATTCTTACAGCTAAATTCTAAACAGACATTATCAAAGGGAGGGAAAAATCATGAAACTAATGGACTGGAATTGTCAGAACCCCTAGTGACATTTGCTCTATCCAGTGGAACTTGGTCCTCTCCTGCTGTAAGTTGATACCTACTTTACATTGATTTTTTTTATCTTCTATGACCAAGGCACTGTCCAATGAAAAATCCATTTCTTATGTTAATTTTCTTGATTGTAAACGTCTGTTTTTTTATTGCACTCAATAATTTCAATATGCATTGTCTTGTTGCTGATTCATGAACTTTACCAATTGCAGGTAAGAATTTACACAGCATCTCAGGTTGAGAACGAACTTGAAATGGCAAAAAGAGAATATTTACAGGCTGCAGTTGGAATTTCGATATCAAAGTTTCTTATCCCGAAGTTGCTGGATTGGTATTTACTGGACTTTGCAAAAGACTTGGAATCATTGCTGGATTGGATATGCCTCCAACTACCAAGTGATGTGGGGAAAGAAGCCATTAAGTTCCTTGAGAAAAGAAAAACCGAGCCCCTCTCACAATTTGTACATATTATGCCATATGAGTTCAATTTTAGATACTTGCTATGCACATAGTTTTGCTTCTTTTTTCTGTAAGGTTTTATTAGTTCTGTGGATACTATTTGTAAACAGGTTTAGATCATACATATAAGAATGTAAATGCCATTTGTTCTTTTCTCACTTTCAATAGATTTTCTTAAACACCTTATTAACTGAAGTGAACATGGGAAGTTGGAGTAGAATTGGGTAACTACATTCTCATTTAGGAGTGCACCCTTCCTGGGTTGTATGCCGACCATGGAGGACTTCAAGTCTCGTCGCACTTATGCACTCGAGGCTGGAGGACTATATATCCTTCCCCATCATATGGTCCATGGAGGACTTCAAGCCTCATCATGCTTATGAGCTCAAGACTAGAGGATGGTGCACCATTCCTTGTTCGTATGCCAACCAGAATGATCCCATTTGGTCGTCTGGAAACCGACCACTGAGTCGGTGTTCGACCATATTTATTACCTACCGTTATACCATATGTAACCCCAGGCGTAATAATCATAAAAGTGGCGTGATTATGAGACACCTTTAATATCAAAATACATGGGTAATTGAAGTAGGGATAATGGTCACTGAAGAGAAGGAAGGACCTTGTCAATAAGAATCCTTCGGTCAAAGCTAAGAAAGCAGATTACGTTTACAGTCTCAATTGAATGCTTTTGAGTTAAGTATGTAAATTCTAGGTGAGGCTTAATTACAAGAACAAGTCGCAAAGGAAGTAACGAGAGTCTATTAATATTTGTTTTATAGTAATTAGCACTTGTGCTGTTAGTGCATTCTTACCGTGTACAGATTATTATTGATACTATGAGAACTGTTGGACTTCCATATATGATCCAACGTTCATAGCAGGACTTATACTGCAATTCTCTAGTTATTGGCACACCCGAAGGACACTTTTAGCAAGTATTTATTCCTTACTTTTGTTAAGGTAGAAGAAGTGTTGGCGCCTTAACTTATATTTATCGGCTTCTTCCATGTTTTCCATTATGTACTTCATGACCATTTGATGTTAGCAACTCAAATTTAAAATTATACTTGAAACAAATATTCATATCAATCTTCAGTAACAACATAAGTAAAAAAAACGGAAGTTTAGATAACAATATTAATATACTTCCACTGTATTTTGGAATTATTATCCTTTGGCATATTATCCCGTCTTTCAATTGATGCGGAACAATTTGTCGAGGTTTGAGCAAGTTTACCAAGAAAGGTCATAAATAAGTTTAAACATTGAGTTCCACAATGATTTTTGTTTTTTCCAAATGCCAAACTTCATTTTATTTCATTATTTGCACTACAATTTCTCTGATACAAATATTTCAATTGAGGTCAATGACATCAACAGACTTAACACTTTATCGAATCAGATTTAAGAGAAATATCAAATACAATTTTAAAAAAAAACAAGAAATGTGAGTGTAATTTACTTTAATCTTTAATTCAGACAATTTCATCTGCTCAAATATTTCAATTGATATTAATTAACAAAATTAATAGATAAAAATAAAAGTAATATATAAAAAGAGAAAAGTTTCATTTACAATTTAACAAAAAGACATGAGATACAAGTAAAAATTACCAAATCCAATACTACACTAAGTTATACACAATACACTGAGCTATACACAATACACTAAGCTATACACAAATAAACGTCTCTTCTCATTTTCAAAAGGACTGGATGCAGGCTGTGATATGATCTAATGTGAGTCACATGTGGCATCCTAACTCAACGTGATATATCCCAACTCTTAGATAAAGTAACTTTTAATGGAATGACAATATAATTTTTTTTATACAAATAAGGTTTCAAGAATAAATATTTATAAATATACATTTGATGAAGTTTACAAAAATGAATCAATATGATTTCCTTAATGTGTAATGTGTAGACTCTTTCGTGTAAAAAAACGTTTTTGATATATACTGTACGCGTGAAGTACAGTTTTGGGCTTATGATTGTATCACGTATGAATAGAAAGAAATGTAATACTCCACACAAAAAAAAAAGGACTGTAATAAAGTGAGAAAGCAATAAAATGGTATTAAATTTTTTATTTAAATTATTTAAAATGTAATGGCATGAAATAAAACATGTGTTCAGTTCAGTTAAGTTTAAAAATTATTATTTCCAATTACTTTTTAACAAAAGACTAATTATTTTTAAAAATTAATCAAAATCTAACATACAATAAATAATTATCATAAATTGAGTTAATAAAAGGGGGGAAATCCCTATAAAATAGTTTAAAAGATAACTCTCATTTAATATCTAGTTACACTTATTTTGAATAAAATTATCTCATTAAAGATATATGTGAGAAAAAAATACTGTAAATGAATTTCCATTATAGTCTGAGGTCGATGGCTAATTATGTAAATCAATAAATAAAACTTTAAAATTTGTGTACTGCTTTAATGTTCCTAAAAACAAATTTAACAATCTATGAAAAGTTGCTTACATGAGAGAAGTTGAATCCATGAAAAGAAAAACATTGTCTCTTTGATTTTGATAACTACCAAAAATAAAATAAAAATCTGCACAGATCTTTTATTGTTGATATTTTTTTTATAAAAATAATACAATTCTTGGTCCTCAAGATGGAATATGCATGGAATCTCTATTGGTTTGCGAGCTAAATTTCAATGGTATACATATAAGGACTTTGATGTTTAAATTAGTCTTTGTAGACCAAGATGAAGTGGGTAAAATTAGAGAATCCTTTATCTTAGACAGTTAGACGTGTTAGGCCTACTTATAGTTCCTCATTGAGTCAAGATAGTGTTAATTGCATGGCAATGCATACTTTTGAAGAAAAAAAAAATCCTTGATTTGAATTATTTGTTATTAGTGGATTGTGTTAATGTTTATGTACTTCACGCCTGCATGGTGTTTGGTACACAAAAGATTATCAGTCATGACACCATGGCCCTAGGGTATATAATTGAATTTTTTAGTATTGCACACACACACACATTTGTTTTATTGGTTTTATTTGGGCCTATGTGACCATAGTGGCTCCAGTTCACTCCTATAAAAATCAAATTATTGTATTTTCTATTTTATAACTAATCATTTGTGAGGCAATATCTTAATTATAAGTTGGATCAATTTTAAAAATCTGTAGTTACAGATGTATTATCTACAAATATCAAAATCTATTCCATAAACGATTTCTTCTCGTGGTCTTCGTGCAGTATGGTTGCCTTAACGGGCCAGGAATTAATTAGGCTTGAACTCTCCACACCCAGTGGTAATATTGTAACAGGCGTTACTTATTTAAATTGTCATTTGGATCAGTGAAGGCCCAAATTTATTAGCCCGACAACAATGTTGAAAAATAATTACGTTTGCTACTATATGTTAACTATCATTTTTTACAGGGCAAGGGAGAGACACTGGAGGGTTTTTTTTTTTTTTTTGGTTGAATGACACTGGAGGGGTATTTTAAGGCAAATTAGATCCTTCTCTTTTCAAAGACATTTAAATTAATTACTACTTTATTTTGAAATTCACTCTATATTTTCTTAAAAAATGAAAATATGTTACACTTAATATTAATATATCTCTTAGAGGTGGTAAGCAATTGTGAATAAGCTTCTAAGACATAGTTTTACTTTCTATTCAACATTCAAATTGTCATTCTCAGTGTTATTATTTATTAATCTGACTATCTGTTTATTTTAAAACTTTCAAAGACATAATGAACTTGATCATTATAATTAATTTTGAGACTTTATTTTATCATTAAAAGTCAAAATAAATATTAATTTCCACAACAGCAATAACTAATAATCTTAAAAAGACAACAACCAGTTTTAAATAGATCATTTGTTTGAAAATAAATTAAAATGTAACACATCAATTTCTAAAGAAAAATATTAATTACTATGATATTATGAATTAAAACCACATAATTTGAATAGTGAAACTTCGCTCTCCCCCCTCTTAATTAGGTATTTTCAATATTCCATCCTTTCTTCTATATTTTAGATGGGCATTTCATGTACTATCCTGCAACTAGTCAAATAGACTTTTACTCTCCTCACTCTCAACTAGACTAACGATTCTTGGAGTGACTTTAAGACAGCTATGCATGATAAAAAAAATCAATAAAGTTATCATATATAATCAATTTTAATTAATTGATAGTGTAAAATTCTTTACACTATCTTGTGTACTTTTTTCTCTTAAAAATATTTATTTTATAAATTTTTATTATATAAAAACTATTTTATATGTGCTATACTGCTATGTATATACCAAAATACTAATTTTAACATAAAGGGGAATGCAATTTTTTCTTACATCCTTAAAAAGTTTGAGCTTACTCCACATTATATGCTTAATAGGTAAAAACGAGTACTCTATAAGTTTATTGATCATCCACTGAAAACGGTAAAGTTTTACATTGTCAAATAATTAAAAATAATTGTTGATATAATTTTAGATAATTATTATAAAAATTAATAAATATATCATTATATATTTATGATTGGAAATGAGGGAGATATAATAAAAGTACTCATTGAATATTCCATGTTTATGTGAGATGAGAAACAGAAAAGAGAAAAAAATCATTTTTGTATGATTAACTCATCATTAATTTGCTGTATTATTCTCAATGTTGTTGAATTCACTTTATTTTTTTTTCATTGAAATATTGAATCATAAGTTTAATTTGGATATATGAGCAAATTGTCTCGAATACGTGATTGTGACTGGTTTTTTGTGACTGGTTTTTTGGCGAGCTGTTACAGTCAAATCTGAGATACAGCATTCCTTGCCCACCAAAGCTTCTCGCTATCTCCAGAAAGTGTATTTTATGGTAAAATGTTTCTGTTATATATGTCTATCGATCTTCCCAAATGAACAACAGGCAACTCAATCTGTCACATAATAAAAACCAAAAAAAAAAAAAAAGTAGTGTACAATCATCAATCCCATCACTACCCCCAATAATTCCAAGGAAATGAAATGACAATGCCACTTTGATTTGAGAATAATTTATTTTAGGCTAATCCATTGATTCGCAACTCTCGCTCTTCCGTTGATAATAATGTCAAAGTTTAGCCAAACTTGATGTATCACTTTGTAAAGAAAATTCAGAACCAAAAACATTAGAGGTAAGGCAGAGAAAAAACATTGCATTGTTTGCTCCAAGTAAGGACATACTTAGAACATAGTGGCTGGCTGGTAATCAGTCACTGCTCTTTTAACAGTACACCAAAACTTGTAGGTCCATTCAACCAATTAGATTATCAAATCCATGGCATAGCTGTCTTCAATTCTTTCTTGGCCACACTTTAAATCCATATATATCCACTCAACATATGAAACCATAAACCACAATTTTCAACAGTATCCTCCACCCCCACTTGATACACCGTACCCTCCTTAATCCTGATTATGATACGTGAACTTAATTAATTAAGCTGCAATTTATTTTTGGCCCTTGCATTTATTATATTTATTAATTAGAGTACCTAGCTAGCTTGCTCGTGAATGATGCAATCAAACATAAGCACATGAGCGGCAGAAAAATTAGGAATGACCAAATCATATTGCAATGCGCCATACGTAAAAGGAACTTTTATTTCCAATGCATACTTGTCAACCTCTCATGGTACCAGGCTGATACCGACGTTGCTTCTTCTTTTTTCATTAGTCGCGTGAAAGGTCCCCACCTTGGACACTAACCCAATTTGTTAATTTTGAACATTATTGTTTTTTATGCGCCTGTTAATTTGATCGATTTCCCTTCTTGCTGTTTACCCATAATTAATTGTGTTTCATCTTTCTGTTTCGTTTTTTACTTTGTAGCAGATATTAGTTCAAAGGACCGCATGCATATATATATATATATATGAAGGTATACATAGTTAGTTATAACTAACAATAGTTTATACAAATTAATGAAAAGATTGAAATTGTAGTAGGTGTAGAAAAATTAGTATTATATAATTTAGGATTATTAGATATCCATAATTACCTACGATCAATCTTAATTGAATCTTATTACCTCTATTTTATAAATCAAAAAGATTAATTACATATCACGTAAAATTTGATGGAAACCTCAGATACAGTGATCCCGGACCATACGTACAAGTTGCGGGGGTGAAGAAATGGGGAATGTGCAAAAAGCAAGAGCGTGGAATGGAAATAATACGAAACAAAGGCATGAAGGGAAAGAAAGAGTCGGTTTCGCCTCTTGATAATTTCTAATGCCTAACACGCCTTTGTTGAATATGACCTATGGTCTGACACACTAAAAAAATAAAAGAGGAGCAACTAAATAAAGAGAAGAAGGAAAGAGAGAGTCACTTAGAAGCAAAAGCAATTTTTCATGTACACACAGCAGAAATGTTAGGGGAAGGACGGGCTTCATCTCAATAATTATTAGTGAAGGTTTGAGAAAGCAAAAAAGCAATTGACGTTGATACTCTAAGTAATGATCAGAGAGGCACATGCTAGTCCAACATTACCACAACCCTTTTCTCTATTCTCTTCACCTTTCTTCATTTATAAAATTAATTTCATTTTTTTCTTCCTCATTAACCCCACACCCCGTGGTCCAGCCTGCCCTTATCTTATCACATTCAAGCCCCTATCAATTCACAAACTTGGTCACATCAACCTTTAATCTCAGTTTTTTATCCCCTCACCGAAGCAAATTGAAAGTAACCCCCTCACTTGCCACTATAAAGATTCCCATGACAACCAAATTTAGTGACCAACTAACTTCGTAAGTCCTAACCCTATTTAACACCTTATTAGCTTTGGTAGACCCAATAGTTAGTCATCAGAATCCCTTCCTCTCTATAATATCTACGATCCATTCACTCTGAGCTGTAATAATTCTAAACTCCACCATTTTGTGTCACCCTTAACATTTCATAATATTTTGTGTGACCCTTAACATGATATAATGCCATCGGTGCATTCAAGCCCGGGTTACTCGATGGAAAACCCGGCTTTGGCATCGCTACTCCGTCACACGACAGGGGAAAACAAGCGTAGCAAATTGTCTAGCGGAGGAGGGCTTTTGAAAATGTTGAAGCTGTTTCCTATGTTGAGTTCGGGATGCAAAATGGTGGCACTGCTGGGAAGACCAAGAAAGATGCTAAAGGACAGTGCCACGACGGGGACAATCTTCGGTTACCGGAAGGGGAGGGTGAGTTTGGCGATACAGGAGGACACTCGTCAAATGCCGGTGTTTCTGATAGAGTTGCCAATGCTGGCGAGCGCGTTGAACAAGGAGATGGCGTCGGACATAGTAAGGATTGCGCTGGAGAGCGAGACCAAGAGCAAAAAGAAGAAGCTTCTGGAGGAGTTCGTGTGGGCGGTGTATTGCAATGGGAGGAAAGTTGGGTACTCCATAAGGAGGAAGCAAATGAGCGACGATGAGCTTCACGTCATGCAGCATTTGAGAGGGGTGTCCATGGGAGCAGGGGTGCTCCCCACCGCAACTGATCATAAGGATTGCGATGGGGACATGACCTACATGAGGGCCAGG
>PYAF01001757.1:2978049-3023931 GCA_007407185.1 Glycine tomentella
TTTATTATGATTAAAATTTGATTTTAGTTCTATGTTTTTCACGATTTTGATCTCTTTATTATTTATTACTTTAGAGATAACCATGTTAAAAAAATATCAACATAATATTATGATACTATTTTGACTGTGTAATAGATTAACATCACATTTAATATTTAAAAAAAAAATCTTATATAAGAATGCAAGAGAGTATCATATCAGTGTCAATATAGTGCATATGCTTAGATATATTAAACTGTCATATTTACAATTTCGTTAATTATTAAATATCAAATTAACAGTGAATTAAAGTTTTATAATTTTTTATTTGATTAGAAAGTTTTATACTTAAAATAGTAGAGAATCACTGTCACACAAAATAACCAAAAACAAAATCAAATTTAAATACTACTAATAAAAGGACTTAAAGTTCGATTAAATCTAAAACTAAAAGTATCTAAAAAAATGTTACCAGTATCTAGAAATATGAATAGGTGCTTAACCGAACATGGACGTGGGAATTGGTTACGGGTGGATTCGTTGAAGTTGGTGTGTAAAGTCACGCTCTAGGAGAAAATGTGGGGCCCTTAATTTGGTAGATTTAGAGCAAAAAAGTCAAAGGGATTCAATTTGAATCACGTGAGATTGTTACAGGCTGGAGTGGGGCCTTCCTACGTGGAGGACGTTGAAGTCATCTCTGAAGCCGTTTATTTTATTATTATATGGTTTTGGTTCAAATATCATAACGAAGATTTTGCTTTTATATGGTCTGAAAACAATATCAAAACTATAACTGATTGCTGCACAGCACTTGCACTCTTTTTCTTTGGCTCTGATAATTGATTGCTTATAGATAGAATTGAGTTGAGACAGGAGAGAAGACTGAGTTTCACTTTTACATTACAGCTGTATCTTTATGTCCGGCAAAGAAAAGTAGTCAAAAAGGCTTTCGATCCCAATTGCTCTCTTTTTAGTAATCTTTGCATTCTACTATATATTAACATTTTTAAAAAAACGTTTATTGTGTGTTAAACAGCTCGACTTTTCCTGTCAAGTCATACTGTTTTACTTGCGCCCCTAATAACAATATTATTATTATATCCAGTTACCATCCCAATTTTCATACCCTACTTATTCAGTACGAGAATAATTCTATAATTCAATTCCTACTCACTTTTATTTCTAGCTTAATGTGCCTATCCTCTTCTCTATACAAACCCACCATATATTATAATGTGGAAATGACGAATATATACCCTATTTTTAGGGTGTATAGGTAGAAGGAAGAAGGGGAAAAAATAGTGTAATGAATGATGTTATATATGAAAAAATAATGACACGTTTGATTTAAAGAAAAAATGAAAAGAAAGAAAAGAATAAGAGCATTTACTCATTTAAATAAATAAGACATTTCTCTCTCATTTTATAAAGAAAGCTAAACATGTGATTTTTCATTTTCTTTTTAATTATTTTCCTCTCCTCATATTAATTATTAAGTAACCAAACTAAGGAGAGATGATTTTGCTATTTTTCCTTTCTCTTCCATTCTTTCCTCTCGTCTTTTACTGTAATAACAACAATTACTGTATAGTTCTTTAAAAAAAAAACCGTATAGTGGGAAACAAATGTACACTCTATTTTTTTGTGTATGTACGGAAATGATAGAAGGAAAAAAGAAATAAAATTAAAAGAAAACTAAAGTGTATAAATTTGGTTAGGAAGGATAATAATAACTCTATTATTACTGTCTCCCTCTACAGCTGTTGATTAGGGTGGTGGGGGAGCACTCTGAATTTGGATTGTTTATTTGTACTACATACGTGTGAAGTCGAATAATATGCTTCTTGTTCCAACCTGAGGATACCTAAATACAGGCAAACTGTTATGAATTACAAGGTGCCAAATTAGTAAGGGGAAGACGTCAGAATAATTAATAACTAGAATAATATCAGACAAGAATAGCAAAGCTTGGAGCCATACTATTATACTATTGATTATACGTGATGTCTGGAAGCAAAAGCAATAGGTGCCAAAAAATAATAGTAATAAAGTAATGTAAAATGAAGGTGGTGAGGAAATTTCAAAGAGGACAAAATGGTCAAAGGAGGATCAGAGTGTGCCAGCCAGAAAGCTCGGTCTCAGAAACAGATAATAGACATTAAATTCAAAACAAAAACAAATGGCATCTTAGAGTCATAGTAGTTAGACCTCCCACACCCACCAACTATACATAACCCAGTTTCCTGGAAGTACCCCCTGTCTCTAATCTCATTCATGCCATTAATTATAATTATAATTCTACGCTGCATGCACCTTTAACTCCTCATCAGTCATCACACACATATATAAACCCAAACAAGTGAACAACACTCCCTCCTTTGTCCCATTCCCCCTAACTAAGTTTAAGTTTCTTTCACTCTTAACAGATATAGAATGGAAGCAATGAACAGAAGCTCCTCCTCCACTTCCTCTTCCTCTGACTGTTGCTCTTCCGAGTCCAACCATAGGAGCCCCAACAAGCCCGACAGAATCAAAGGCCCATGGAGCGCCGAAGAGGATCGGATCCTGACCCGACTCGTCGAACAATACGGCCCTCGAAACTGGTCCCTCATCAGCCGCTACATTAAGGGCAGGTCCGGCAAATCGTGCCGGCTGCGGTGGTGCAATCAGCTGAGCCCCGCCGTGGAGCACCGCCCCTTCTCGACCCAAGAGGACGAGACCATCATCGCGGCCCATTCCCAGTACGGTAACAGGTGGGCCACCATAGCCAGATTATTACCGGGCCGAACCGATAACGCCGTTAAGAACCACTGGAACTCCACGCTCAAGCGCAGAGCCAAGGGTATTAACGTTAATGTTAATGATGCCAACAACGAAGTTGCTGCTTCCTCTTCAGCTCCTTCTCGCCACTTCGAGGATGACCCGTTGACCGCGTTGACTCTTGCTCCTCCCGGTATTGCTAATGCCGCTTTGACCGAAGACGCCGTACCGGACCACCGGGCCTCGCCGGAGAGTGCGCCGGAAGGGTTTTGGGATATGATGAGGGATGTGATCGCGAGGGAAGTGAGGGAATATGTGTCTTCTAATTTTTCTGATAATAACTAGGGTTTTCATTAAATCAATCATCATAATCATAAATTTGTTATTATGTCTTTTTTTTTTTAGGCAAATTATTCTGCAATTTGATTTTGCCTTACTGGACTTTGGAATCGGATCAGGGAATTAAATTAAAACCCTTCTGGCTTCTGCTGTTAATAACAACTTTCTCTTCTTGTGAATCATACTTATTCGTTTTCTAGCTGATGGCTCTATTTTTTTTTTATTAGAAACTACTATTTTATTATGGAGACTTTTGTTTATTATATTTGGGGCAAAATGAGTTTGTGAAATTCGCTTGCCAACTCACTGAGTCGAATGTTTAAAGATGAATTTTCATTGTAGAAGCTGGCTGACAACTCGTCAGCTACACGTGTGTTAAAACGCAGCCAAATAGTACAACAGTACATCGATCTTAAAGTGATTTTTCGCTTCAATATTCATATTTCATATTGGTTGATTTTTTTTTTCCTGGAAGAGGTTGGGGAATCAACTACAAAGTCCTACCTTCGACAAATAAAAACAAGTGGAAGTACATACAATAATAGAGAAATTGAGTCTAATTAATTACTATTAACTTATTAACGACATACCTTTTATGTTTTGATAGTAATTGATAATTTGATATACATCTGCTCTAATTCACATTTTGCTATTCTATCCACACTTCACATTCAACAAATCTACTGGTACATAAATGTCTTAAGGAATCCCATTTCACTGGGGAGGGAATAGAGAGAAATGAGAAAAGAATGGCAAATATCGCATATATTATGCCAAAATAAAATATAAAACAGGAGCAGAATCTGAACTTGTCGTTTTCGAGACACGCTTTCTATTATTATAAACTCTGATTCTCCTTATTCTGTTTAAATTAATGAAAAGACCATCCTTGTATAATTATCTGAACGGAAGCTCCTCAAGGCATTGTGCCGGTGACAATTACAAGTGAATAACTATAATTTATAATTTCTTTTTATCAGTAATGAATAACTATAAGATTAATAAATCTTAATCATTATATTTTGAAGGATGAAAATGAAAAGTAATTCTTTTAAAATTAATGTTGGAATAACTTAATTGTTCCCCACTCTATATTATATGAGATAACGTTCCTGCCATATGCAGCCAAAAGCTTAGGTACAATAAGGTCATGCATATATATATATATATATATTCTTGAATCTGAAACTAGTTCATTATTTGATGATGGACCCTACGATTCTACCCGAAAATAGACAAACTTCGTAAAAGCATTTAAAATGCAGAAAGCTATATAGCCAAGGTTATAGGTGTTGTTGGTTTATCTTGCACCAGATAGGGGTGGGCATGGATTGGACTTTTTAAGAATCCAATTCATATTTATTTAAATGGATTGAATTTTAAATTCATATCCATATTTTTTCAAAAACAATTTAGATTTAAGATTCAATCCATTTAAATGGATATGGATTTGGATATATCCAATTTATATGCACTTAAATTTTATAAGATTTTTTTTTTACAAATTTTAGTTATTAAATGTTAAAAACTGAAAACTTAGTACCTATCCATTTAAGAGCTATTTTCAACCGACCTTGGTTAAAACTATTTTTTTATAGATATTGATTAGTGTATTTTTGGCATACATCAACCAAAGTAATTTCGACAGATATCAGTCCAAACATTTTTAGACCGACATTAACCAAGACTATTTTTTTGTTGACATTAGTCAATGCATTTTCAATCGATATTAGTCAATGATGTTTTTGGTTGATCTTAGATAGGGTTACTTTTTGGTTGTGGTCAGCCAGATTTTTAGTCAGTGCATTTTTTGGCCGTCATTGATTAGGGGTTTTTCGATCAACACCGGGTCGTGACTAATTTTTGGCCGACATTGATTAGGATTTCTGTTGCTAACATTGATAAGGTTTTTTTTTGTCGATCTCAATCATTGATATTTTTTTGCCAACATTCGTCAGGACTTTGTTTTTTCGACGTTAGCTATATTTTTTTGTCGATGTTGGTTGAAACTATATTTTTGTTGGCAACAAATAGGATTTGTTAATTAACATTAATCATGACTATTTCTTTTGGCTGGCATTAGCTAGGGATATTTTCGACATCAACTAGGATTTTTTCGATCGGTGTCAATTGGAGAAATTTTTTGGCTGATGTCGGTCGATATTTTTTCAACCGATGTTGGCAAAAAATAGTCTCGTCTGACGTCGACAAAAAAAAATCATAGTCGACGTCGAGCGAAAAACCTACTTGATGTCGATAAAAAATAATCTCAACAGACATTGACAAAATAATCTAGCTGATATCGGCAAAAAAATAGCATCGACTGATGTCGGGTAAAAAATAGTCTCAATCAATGTTGACTAAAAAAATCTTACCAACATTAACCGAAAAATAGACTCAACGATACCAGCTTAAAATCATCATTAGTTGACATCGACAAAAAAAATAGTTTCAATCAAAGTTGACAAAAAAATAGATTTAAAAATTCAAACAAATATCTAATCCATATCTATTTCATATCCAATTAATTGGATTGGATTTAAAATCCAAAAAAATGGATTTGGATATAAAACTAATCCATTTAAATGGATTTAAAATGGATTAGATTGAATTAAATATATATTATTTTATGGATATGAATTTTTTTGTCCATCCCTAACACCAGAATACTGGGTCACATGCATGGATTACAATTCAAATAGACAAAGTTTAGTTGAGCTTCCTTGTGATTGACAGGGTCAACATATGGATTACAATCCATAAAGTTTATTCATTTTTAATTTGTTCATAAGTTGCATTGTCATTGATAAAACGTTAATGTGCAATATGATGTTACACTTTATATCACTATTAGGTAGAAAACTTTTGGTCTTTCATTTTGATTCCTTTTTTGGGACATAGATTAATTCAGATATCACAAACTTGCCTCAGTTATCCAATATAATATTCCCAGCTAGCTAGTATATATGAATATCATTTATTTATGACTTTGTTTAATTAGTGACCACTGGCCAGCATCATATATACACTATCACGAACTGAGCACCAAATAAATAGAGATCTCTAATGTTCATAACGCGTAAGTGTAATGATGAAACAAGCGTTGCGCCACTTTTAAGGAATAATGACAATACAGTGATTAAAATTTAAAACAGTAAAAATAAGTAGAAAAACGCGCAACCATCCTACACAGAGAGGAATTTTTTGGGTTACGCAATCAAATCCAACGTTGACTTAGCGCGTCTTTCAGTGGGCGATTATAATTATAACTTCTTTTTTTATAACCACAATTTAAATAATCTTAACCTTGCAAATTAGTTTCAGTTAAAATAATTTTGAAATAAGATAATCTACGTCCAAAAATGTTTACTTAAAGGTAATAAATTTCGGAATATAAAATGTGCATGTGAAAAATAAAAGTTACTCACTTATAAAATTTTCGATAAACTAATATTATTGTAATTCCAATCAATCATAATTTAAATGTTTTTACATACTATATTAACAACAGTATTATGTCTTGATTTTAATAATTTATTTTTTTATTATAAAAAATCTCCATTTTAAAATTTTTTCTCTCTTTAATATATTTCAATTAAATATAATAAAAATTCAATAGAGACAGTAAAATAATCAATGATTCTTTTTAAATTTATTTAATTATAAAAATAGCTGTATAATGCAGGAAAAATGTACTGATTATTAACATGTTAAGAACAATTCTTTAAAGGAAAAGGGTATAAGTCATTATGTAATTATCAAAAGATTTTTTTTTGTTGTTGATTGAATGTAACTATCGAAAGATGAACAACCAAATTATAAAAAACAGACAAGGTCTGCACCATCCCTGCAAGTGACACTGTGACTGTGTCATATGGTAAAAGTATGGCCCATTGTTGGTCAGACCAAACAAATAAACAAAAATTGGGCCCGAAATATGCCGCAAAGTATGACTTCTCAAATTTTCAAAGTGAACACAATTGACTTATTGAGCTTAAACCCAAAAACGATGCATACCAAAACCAAATGAAGTTTTTTACTTTTTTCTTTTTCGATACAACAAATGCAGTTTTATAGAACACGAGACAAAAATAATAATACAACATCATACATGAAAGAAAGACATACTAGGACCAAGGGTGCATTAACATAACACCCGTACAATGTTTGGCTGATGAGGATCCATTTATTTAATCTTGGAATACAATAGTGTCAGATGCAAATTACTTAATTTGTTGGTTCATAGGGTGAGAAAGGATTTGTGCTAAGAGGAACCAGAGTTTGTTGATGGCACAGCAATGAACTTGGAGAGACCAGCAATGCAATCATAAAAGTTGCCTTCTGCAGAGGCAAAGTAATAAGGTGTCAACTGATTCAGTTCAACCTTAAAGCCCTCACCATCACCCTCAGTTGCGTTCCCCAACAGCTTTGCCCCTCTGAATTCGCACGTTATGTAGCTCCACTGGTTTGGGAGTAAGTACACACTCTGAGCCAGCGTCGTGGAGTTCCCTGGATACTTGAACACTGCACCTCCCAAAATCAACCCATCAATCAAACCAAAACTATATATTATATTATATGATTAATTAGTATATGTTTGATTTGCAGTTAAAAATATTGTAGTGCGTGTTCCAATATAAATCTAACGGATAAAAAAAAAATAAACATAAAAATTATTTTTATCTCAAATGTGATTTTGTAACTGCAAACCAAACATGTTCATACACTACAAAGAATGTTAATTAGTAGTGTCTCAAGAAAATTCATCACTGATCAAGAAATTAAAATTTTAAAAGTAGGAATATCTTGTGACCATAATTTTGACTAATGATCAATCACACTGGATATAGCATATTTGCAAAATTGCTAGTAACTAGTAACTTGATATTGATGGTGGTACTTAGTACTTACCAAGTGTGTCATTTATGTGGAAGGGGCTATTTTGGATGGCCCATTGGGTGTAGTTAGTGCCGGCTTGCCAGCCTTGAGAGTCTCCAACCAAAATGGTTCTTGGCTCGCTCTCCGCGCCCACATACGTTATCACAAGGAACACAAACATTCCTTGTGCCAAAATTCTAGTGGCATCCATCTGCTGCTTCTTGTATTAATTGATTATTATCTGATTCGTTGGTAGTAACCGATGCTGGTTGCAGGTGTTTATATAACATGATTCAACATTAATCAACCAATATACTGGCTTCGAATTTCAACTCAATTCTGTTATTTTCGCACAAGGGTCGGTATGTGTGACTTGAACTTTTATGACTTGGTTGAAGAGGAGTGGTGGGTACACGGAACAGAAAATATAATAATCTAGTACATTTTCATATTTAGAAGTCCACATGTTCTTATTGACTCTGTTCGTTTATTCTCTTTTTTTTAATTATTTATAATTATTATTATTGATTGTTAAATTTTAAAAGATCTCAAATTATCGAGAGAGATAAACAAAAGACTTTTATAACTCTAATAGGTAAAAAATTCGCATAAAAAAACATTGACGAGAAGAAACCAATATACAAATGGATTTTGCTAGCTTAGATCATTCTGAGGTGAGATGTATCTAGAAGAGTGTGTTGATGAGTTGTTTGGCAAAAGTGCACCAAATTGGGTATTAAGGTCGCCATACGACAACTACAGTCCTTTCACACTCTCTCTGTCTTAGACGTTTTTCTTCTTCTTGACACCGTCTAAGACTAGTAATATGTTTTTTTTTTTTTTCCTTTCCTCAAGCGAACTAGTAATATTGGTTGGTAACCGTTGATCACTTGCAAACTCAACAGTCAAGAAGGTCAACACTATGTTTGGTTACAAGAAAAGAAAGTGAAAAAAAGAGAGATAATTTTTCAGTTGCATGGTAGGAAAAAAAATAGAAGAAAATGAAAATAAAGATATTTTTTCCTTTATTTGATTAAAAAGAAATTGTAACTAAAATGTATGTTTGTTAAATGACAAAAGTACTCTTAAATAATTGTGTTTGGATTGGTGATGAGTTGAACTCTGATTTTTGAAAAAATGTTGAAAAATGTATCATTCTGTTTTATTTTTGCTTCTCATTAACTTCATTTTGTTAAGGAGTAAAAATTGTGTGTTTGGATTGGTGATGAGTTAAACTTTATGATTTTTGAAAGCAACAAATAGTTGCTTTTGTTGCATTCATCATGGTTTTCTAGCACCAAACCATACACACTATAAGTTTGCAATCATCATGGTCCACTTATGCCTTGATCTTTGCAAAATTCTTCAATCTCGTTTGAGGTGAATTCACCACCTCGATCTGTCCTAAAAGAAGCAATTAATATATGCACTAGTCTCCTTTTCAACACAAGCTTTAAAATTTCTAAACATTGCAAAATCCTCTGATTTTTCATGTAAGAAGAAAATCTACGTTTTACAAGTGAAATCATCAATAAAACTTGGGATGTACCTCTGGTCGCTATTTGATTCTGGTTTAATATACTTTCATATATTTGCTTGCACAAGTTGTATCTTGTTTGATGCTTTCCATAAACTCTTCTTAGGATAGAGTCTCTGTGTTGCTTGTCGGTTAAACACTCAATGCATAGCTTCATTGTGTTGCTTGTCCTTGTGTTGCCCGTTTACCATTATAAAATAGTGATCTCAATCCCTTACAGCTTAAGTGACCAGTCCGGCATTGCCAAAGATGAAGTTCATTTTCTGATTCAGTCTGAAAACATGAAAAAACTTTTGGTATCATGGCAGCTAATAAGAAAAACATTGTATTTCCACTCGTCTATTTGCATATTTTATCCTTTCTTGGGATGATATACCCATTTATGTTGTTACTTCTTCTACCCATTTATATTGTTATTCTACTAATTTCATGTTTCACCAAGCTCCACCTTTGCCAGAGGAATAGAACTCTTGAAGAACCACCTTAAGCATGGGTCAAGATTTGTTGTGCCATCTCATATCAAGATATCAACGTGTTAAAATAATATGATATAAAACTTGCAATTTGCAAGAAATCTATTTAATATAAGACTGTTAATATTTATATTATCTTGATTATTGTCTGCTTATCGCACTCTAATTAATAGAATTCTTCACATAATAAAAGTTTTGCTAATACATGCCATTGAGTAGTATTTTAATCATAACGAAACAAGAATACTTGGGAGGCTGTGAGAGTGTGACCCCAATAATATATTCTAAAGGTACATAACTAAAGTGTTAAACGGCCTCTGTAAAGTGACAGCGAAGCCAGGGATAGTGGGATACTGCATGAAGGAGTAGATAGTGCAGCCTTATATATTACAGATAGAAATTACATCTGAAGACTAAATTTTGGTAACTACTTGAGGAGGGTGATTCGATAGGATAAAAAGGAAAAACAAAAGAAGGACGAAAATTGAAACAATAACAAGAAGACAACAAAATATCGAAATGAGCTATGATATATATATATATATATATATATATATATATATATATATATATAACACCCAGATAGAAATCAAAGGTTAGGTGGCGATGTCTGAGAAGATTGTTCTGGTCGCTTGGTTTCTTGACAAGTGTGGATGGGTGTTGCAGGAACTGAGTTGCTTGACTCACTGGTTCTTGTGGGTAGTGAGAGGTTAATTCTGCCATCAATGCAAGATGAACATTTTCTCTCTACCCAGCTTTCTACATCGTATTGGCCATGCCCCATGATTCTTCTTCCTGAACAAAGCCTTCCAATCATAACAGCAATTACGCCCAAAACAATTACAACGATCAGAACTCCAATCACGGGACCAATGGACTCATGTGGTGATTGTTGTGTCACACTGATCATTGGAGGAGGTTGCTCTTGTTGTTGGTACATTGGCATTGTTGACATTTTGACCACCTGCTATGTTTAAATGGTACATTGATGAAGCAATTGGAAAATAAATAATGAATCTATATTATGCAGAAACAAGGAGAAAGAGAATCACTTGGGGGTGGGGTGTTTGAGCTCTGCGGTGTGAGGTTCTTCTTCTAAGGAGCAAGATAAAGATAATTAGAAAAGGACATTGAAATGGTGAAGGTCATACTTGGATGGATGCTAGTTAGTTGAGATGTTATGGTGAGTGGTGACACATTCTCATTCTGAAATTCTTTTTGCGAAGGATGACCAGACGAGAGTTATAAAGCAGATAAAGGGAGAAGAGTTTTCCATTGTTTTTTATTTATATACTTATTTTGAGATCAAACCATGGAGGGTTTTGATTAGAGTTCAAGTGGAAGGAGTTGGAACTTGGAAGGGTGATGGTATTGTTAAAATTTATTAATATTATTATTACCTGAGGCTGAGTTGAGGGAGGAACCCCGAGGGACAGTAAAAGGACGAAAGGAAAGGCGAAAGAAATCAGAAAAGTGGAATCTTTGGAGGAAAAGTGGTTACCCTTTTCTCGAGAAGCCCTTTTCAAACAACATCGAAGAGCTTTTTCAGGAGTCCGGGTACTGTATGGAGCCATGAGTGAACAACCTTAACAATACGGTAGAAACTCTTTTTTAATTCCAAGTGCGTCAACATCTCATTCCAGAACGAATGCTTTGGCTCCATCCCTTCTCAGGACGAGCTAGGGTAGGGTAATCACTAAACATGGTCCACAGTCAACACCCCATATTAGTCTCTCTTTTTTTCCCACTTTCCTATGTCTCTATTGTCTGACACTCTTTTGCAAGTAAATTTATTTTGAATAAATTGTTCAAATGAGAGTAACGGACACTACTCCAATTCAAATGGCTTAAGAATTTGAATTATTTGCAACAATCGTTGGAAAGAATTCTGGGATATATCTAGAGCACCATGCATGCTTTGGAGATTGTAATGGCCAATAACCATTCCACCATTGTCATACTACACATTGGGAGTTTCATGACATTGCTTTGCTGTCTTGGATTTCTTGTGTTTAGTCGTGATCTACATTTCTATTACTGTGCTGCTGTCGCTCACTCAATGCCAGAATTGTGTTTCTTATAGTTTTATATAAGAGGTGTTCATTCTGGGGATGCCCCTTTAAATGCTAATATTCCTGGACCACTGTTTTAGATCAAGAGTCGAGAACTTTACAGTTGTCATCCCTCATCCTTGAACGTTTCCGGCACGGGACTTATTCGTGTTTACTTGAGATTATTATTGAAAAAACAATTACAAAAGAATGTTATTACTTTTAAAACACTAGTTAAGAAATCAAGTAATGTTTTTATTAAAAAATTATTACTATCATCTTCATCAATGCACCAGCACATAATTTCTTCTTTTTTTCCAGAAAGCAAATAATTTCTAATATTAATTCCTTAGACTCTGGTGTTTGGAATGAAATTTGGAACGAAATTCACTCCTAATCAGCAAAAACACATAGAAGCTAGATCTAGTTGCTTTTCATTGGACGTGGTTTATCACATTTTCACCCATTCCATTTCCAAACACACGGTGAATAGTAACATTCAATAATTATTTTCAAAAGCTTTATAAAATCTGACATTTTAAAATAAATTAAAACAACCATGAGAGAGAGAGAGAGAGAGAGAGAGAGAGAGAACCCAGCGGCAGGGTTACACAATCAGACAAAAAACTAGGAGTTGATCCTATGTAGCTGACATATAAACAGCAGCGATACAATTTATATGTTGCTATGCACTCATGCGAGCTGCCACACAAGTGGCCCTGCAGTTACAGACACACGGGTACAACATCCTCCAATTTTTTCCCCTTCACAAAGCTCAAAGATCAAGCAAATGGATGATATTCTGTCTCAAAATACTTTACAACATGAAAGCAGGTGCAGATCTATTCTCATATTCAGATTGAACAATTCTACCCAGGGGCCTTCCCCAACCTTGAAGTAACACTTCCAGAACTGGAGGCGGCAGTCATCAAATTTCCATTAGCAGACATGTAGAAATAGTTGTGGTTAATTCTTGTCACTAAATCAGCCAAATGAGGGAAGTGCCCCACGTTTAGTTTGAATGATAAAACCCAGGGTAAGAGTTCCTATATTCTTAAGTAATCACACAAACACCACCTTCTTCTTTTCCAGATTGAGTGTTCTAAAACATATATAGCATTATCCAGAATGGGTTTTTTAAGTAATCGGAAGGCTATTTTGCAACTTATACTGGGTTTCAAAATGACCTTTTTGTAAGGCAAAAATTTTACTTCTAAAATGGCCATTTTGGAATTGTTGTTCCACAACAAATGCCCCTCCCCACACCAGAAACCAATATAAACCCACAGATGACAACGCGTAAAGGAGCTTTCCTTCAATGGCGACATGCAAAGGAAGGAGGGGGAAGGTAGTAGCGCGATGTTGTGAGAAAGATCCAAGGGTTGGTGTGGTGGAGGACAAGTTCGCTGTCATCATGGGTGAAGGAGGTGTCATTGTGATGTGAGTATGCTTGTGAGGGAGGTGCCGTCGCGGGTGTTGGGGCAGTGATTAGGCTGAGGGAGGTGTTAGGATTGGGAAAGGGAGGTGCAGGATTGAGATAACTCATTAATCTTTTCAAACATTTTTGGGAGATGCAAGGATTCAAGGGAGTGCAAAATTCAAGTGCCCGACCCGAGAGGACACGCATATCAATTGGGCTGCGAATGGGCTGATTTGGACTAACTTTCAATCCATTTGGACTGTACTCCAAAAATTGTTTTGTGCACCAATCTGAATTTTTTTTTATCCTTGATTGATCTAATCTAGAATATAAAATGTGTCACCATATAGCAAAATATATAAAAGGTGTCACCAATCTAGGATATAAATTTGCCTGGTTAATCCAGAAGGTAGAAAAGGTGTAGAAAGTGATTTATAAGATGTAGGACGCAGTTGCCTTGGATCGATCTTGATCTAAAAATTAAAACTAATTTAAATTACATATACACAAATTAAGTAATCTCAGGTTTGAGCTTTAAACGTGTCAGTTCAGTTAATACTATTCAACTTAAAATTATTTTACTCGACTCAAATAACATTATTTCTTGTAAAAGATACTTGTGATCTTATATTAAAAAATTGTATTCAAATTAATTTAATCATCAATTTATATTAAAACGTTTATTCCTTATTAAACCGTGAGAATTGATTTTTCAACACTAAAATAAATGAGAGCTAATCTATATAGATCAGGTCACAGGAGTGTCAAAGATGAAGGGTTTGAGAGAGGATGTAAATTGCATACTACTCTTAAATGTAAAATAAAAAATAAAAAACAAAATCCTAAAATATCATATAATCAATTAAATTTACATGTGAATTTGTCGCGTGGTAATAGGTTCTACTAACCTAGCTTGTTATTATGTACATAATAACTGCAAATGAATGTGAATTTATCATTTCTTTTAACACTTCAGGTTGATATATTTTTCAATATCGTATAAGACTGTCTAGCTTCTAAATCCCTGCTATGATAATTGCCCTTTATCCACTAAGAGTGCTGAACTCCCGTAGAAATTTATGCTCCAGTCCCTGTCACGATCCTTCTAAGTTCAATCGAAATCTTAGCTGTGACATGCTTCAAATGTTCCTGATGATTTTCATAACAGCACTGAGGGGGATGTTGCTGGGATGGGTTACAGTCATGTAGTTAAGGGCACTAGATTTCAAGGGAGACCGAGGACTGTTCATTTCTGTCATCAAGCAAGGAGAATCACGAGAAGATGTGACATGATTAGAGTCCTCGAAATCATATTTTTTCGAAGTGTCACTGTAAAAAACAAAATAAAGGGAATGGTGCCAATCATTCAGGTAGAGCCATAAGCTTATTACCAAATTTAACATTTATAATGTAAATACCATCAGCAAATAATGACGAAAATATACCCTATTAAATTATGAATTTTGTTAAATAACCGTGCGCGAAAGGATGCTGACACTACACCACGGCTATTTCTTGAACTGTTACTGGGACTATGTCTACGTGAATCATCCTACAACGCACAAAAAATTGGACAAGTTATGTCTTTACATGAAAAATTATTTAATGGTTCCAGGACCATGGTGTTTGGTCAATCTTCACATGACATATAATCAGCTTTTATTAACTTTTTTCTCGTAAATTAAAAAAACTCAGCTACATTAACTTACTCCTGGTCCAGGGTCTCCTCTGGGACAGCTTTGCCCTTGTGAATGAACTTGAACATCTTGCTCATGCAAATTTTGTACAAAGGCGTGTGTAAGAAGCACTGCTGCCGATGGTCGTTCTGCTGGATTCCTTCTGAAACACTGCTGAAGGAAATCCTGACCCTCTGAAGACAAACTTTCAGGTATATCCGGGGATTTGTGCAGTACCTTGAACATGGCTTGAGGCTAGTACACAGAATACAACTGGGTCATTAAAGTTTCCCAAGTAACCAAACTCGAGCATACTAATATAAAAGATAGGAATATCTAAGGGATGCAAGGATATTCAAATGCCTTGCTTAGACATATGTGAGAAAGCACAATCAAATCAATATGTATTAATATAAACAACAAGGGAACTGGTACATGGTTCAAGTAAAAGGGTGTTTGGTATGTGGAGTCTTTTTTATTCCTAAAGGAAGTGAGAATTATGTTCTTTAGGAATCATGTTTTCCAGAAATCATTCATTTGGGAATATTATAATTTATAAATGTTTTTGGTATGCCTGAAATATTCCTCATTACACAATGTTTCATGAGTATGCCTAAAACTTTCACACATTCATATCTTGGATCCCCACCTCCCTTACTTGAAAAAAAAATAATGGGAAATGTGAGGGAAAACAAAAATTCCTGCGAATGCTAGTTTCCTGAGAATGCATTTTAAGAACATCATTTTAAACATGGGATTTTAAGATTCCTAGAAATTTAGAAAACTTTAAGGAATCCCCTACCGAAGAAGGGGAAAAACCCATGTAGAATGTAGAGCATAACATAAGTAGTTCTCTTGCTGATAATTTTTCCAATGAGAATTATTATTAAAAGCCATGCCAAAGAAGGGAAAGGAGAACTGCTACAATCAAGATGTTTGTTTTGCATATTTGCCCTGCCACCCATGACCCAACAGAGGTAGATGGAATTTTTATCTTCTTATATTAAACCAACAAGTTAATATGTGCAATCCTCTATAATGAGTTCACATGCATAATAAGGTGCTCACCCCTTCAAATTCGCTCCAAGGAGGTTTTCCTGTCAGCATTTCGATGATAGTGCACCCTAAGCTCCATATATCGATGGCCATGGCAATGTCAGGACTAGATTCTTTCTTTATGGCGGCCTTCATGAGCTTCAATCAACAAATTATAGTAAAAAAAGGAGCACGTCATTACTCATTCCCCATCTAAAACTCCATAGATAATACAACTAATAAATTACCTCAGGAGCCATCCAGTAGGGACTTCCCTTCAATGAAAGTTCATATGATTTCTCTGTCAGCTGAAGAAGCAGAGTGTTCAAATTACAAAACCAGCAGAAAAGGGAAAAAAAAAAAAACAAAATAAAAAAATTATGGTTTCAATGATAATTGATAAACTAATTGTGACAGGCTGACTGCTTATTAGCGACAAGTTAATACATGTAAGCCAAAAAGAACTTCAGAACTCACAATTTTTGACACCCCAAAATCTGCAAGCTTAACACTGCCTGATGCATCGACCAACAAGTTTGCACCTTTGATATCCCTAAAGAACCATATATAGCAATGGTAATTAGGTTTTATTAGCTAAAAAGCAGAAAGGAGAGGAGAGGGGGGGGGGGGGGGGAAGCTTATAAATATAGCTTAAGACTCACATAAGCTCTTTTGGTCTTCAAATAAGTTTCCTTCCTAGTGTAGTTTATTAAAATTTTAGCTTATTCCAACAAGTTTAATGATCAAATTTATGGTGTAAGCTCTCATGCGATAAAATTTTATTACATAAATGCTTAAGTTGTTTATCCAAGAAACTTCTACCAGATCAAGACCAAATTCCATACGATCTTTTTTATTTGTTTGAGCTATGATTTTAGCTAGAATCAACTTGTTCATCAGATGTCAGTACATAGTGCATATGATATGAGATATAACAAGTCATCATTTAGAGAAATAAAATGAGGTAAATTAGTTCCTTTCATAAAAAATAGTTACCTGTGAATAGTCTTGGTACCATGTAAGTATGCCAATCCAGAGAGAATATGTCGTGTGAAATTGCGAACCACAGACTCTGTCATAGCTCCACAATTTTCATGCATAAACTTATGAAGTGATCCAGGGTGAACATACTCCATATATATGTACAATCGATCACCAACCTGAAAACCAAGATGTTTCACAAATTCATCTTATTCACAAGAACTAAGATCCTTAAATTTTTCTGTAAACTGTAAAGTATATTTGGAACGAGAACCAATAATTAACTCACTATTTCACTGCCATAATACTGCACAATGTTGGGGTGGTGTAATTGACGGAGAATTCTGATTTCCTGAAACATGGGAATAATCAGAACAACAGGCTCTAACACCAGCCAATTGGCAAATGTATACAAACAATTATAGAGTACACAAGAAAAGACTTCATTGCAATGGGAAAAAAATAACAATGAAAGAGAAATGTGAACTGTAATTCAAAATTCTTTACAAACTATATTAGTTTGGCTTCTATTTAGTTATAAACAAATCATAGTACTAAGGCTTATATTGAAAACCTCTCCTTGTTTGTATGTGTAAAACTTGTGTTTGCTTGAGTGTGATATCTACTTAATCATTGCCTTTTACTATTAAACAAATATAGGAACTTGTTCTAGTTATCAGAACAGAGAATAGGATACACGATATACTAACTTCTCCTAGTGTTGGTGTGTGTAGCGTGTGTGCATTTTTGTGAACTGTACCAAGAGTGTAATTGATTGAAAATTTTAGTTTCTGTATTAGTAAAAAAATAAATCTTGGCACAGAAGCTCATAGGGTAAAACTACTGTTTCAGTGTGTTTTCTACTTAATTTAACTTTTTTTACTCTATTTAACAAATCTTGGATTATTTGTTCTAGTTATCAGAACAATGAATTGGAAAACACGATACAGGAACTGAAATGAACCCGTGACAGGAGTGGAGGATGGAAACAAATTAAAGCTGACGACAATATTATTAATATTAAGATCAAAATAATATTCTTTTGTGTTCCAAGTAAATTTTCAAACTATTCCTGAACAATTATGATGTTAGCTTATGAGTTTCGTTCACATTCGCAGTTGACCTACAGTGGCAATGCAGCTATATCCAACTGTAAGGAAGTATTCACAGCTAATCAAATTGTGCTATGGAGTTGACCATGTTGCATTCATATATTTTTTACTATAGCCATAATATTGTTTAGAAAATAATTAAATTAAAAACACATAGGGGAAGAACCTGCTCAAGTTGCTTTATGCAGTCAGCAGATTTAGGATCATCAGGGAACAGATCCACCTCTTTCATTGCACACGAGGCTCCAGTCTCTCTGACACAAACAGAACAGGAATGCGTGTGAGTAACTACAGAAAAGTTAAAAGTGTAAAGCAGATAACAGCAAGGCTTTAAAATACAGTAAACAGCCACAAAAACAGTCCACAATCTTGAAAAATCAAGGTTTTTCAGATAGCAATTACAACCACGTCCATCGCAGTTATCAGCAATTTTCCATAATATTAAAGATCATAATGAAACCATGACAGTGGCAACAATTTAAAACCTTGCACAACAGGCTATATAAGGAAGGATGAAGTGCATACAAGTTGGTTGCATGATAAACAGATCCATATGATCCACGCCCTATAAGTTTTCCTTTCTGCCATTGACCTTTCATTGAAGGTGAATTTTCTGTGGTGAGGTTCGCCATAGTTGGTTGTTGCTGCGGAGATGAGTGCGTGGTCTGTGGTGAAGCTCTGGGAGGAAGGGGCAGTGGATGTGGATGTGGATGTGCATCCACATGATTATTTTCAGGCCACACTCTGGAGCTAAATTTATGAAGCTGAGACCCCTCTTGATTGAGGTGACTCCCAGGGCTGCGCAGAGGAGACCGGTCTGGACTCTGAGCAGTTTTAGCCGGTGACACTTTTAAAATGCCATTAAAATCTTGAGGAAAAATTATGGAAGGATCATAGAAATCTACATTGCTGGATCTACGTGGACTAGTAACAGGACTGGAGAATATGCTGTTGGGGGCACTCTTGGCCGAAAAATGCAATCTCAAGTTGGAAACATTTTCAGAGTCATTGTCATGAGAGAGTTCTCTATGATCTTTACACGAACTAGTATTGCCTGTCTCAACAACCACACGAGAAGTGAAAAAACTAAAACATCTCCTATGTTTAATATTTAATCCTGAGAAATTATTATATAGTTTAGGACCGCCACATATTCATAATCTCAGTCAAACTCTACTTAACACGTTATATGGAGATTGATCGGACAATAGGCATGTGCTGCTCCTAGATCATATAATAATTTCTCTTGAAGGAGTACAGTACTAACAAAATTTTATGATTCTTAGTGGAGCTGATTAAAAATGAAATGATACTCACAATTTTATAACTTTTGATAAATTTCACACAATTTTAAAGAGTATGTCAAAAAAATATATTAAAAAAAGAAATTATTCCATGATTCAGAACATGTGGTCTCAATTAATCTCCATGTCATCACATGAAAGTATTACATTTCTCAATTTACGAAAAGAGTTAATATCGTGTGACATGTAGAATGATCCTAGACCATATGATTCCAATCATACAACGATTTTCTTTAGAGAGTAAATTCCTAGCATTTCTCTTTCTCTAATGCCTGAGGTGCTGCTACAAGAGTGGAGAACTCACCTGTCAACACTCTTGCAGTCGGAATATTCACACTCAAATCATATTTAGCATTTGGAGTAACCGGATCAAAAGAAGGTCTACCCAAATTGATCGCAGACCTTAAACTTCTCACCGCATCATGATCGACCGACTTTCTGAAAAGTCAAAAAAAAAAAAAAAATCACAAAGGAATCAGCATATGACACGACACGTCTGACCGTGTCGAAAGGAACACCAGCGATGCTAATTTTACCTGTGAAAAGCGAAAGCAGGATGTTCGAAAGGGGGAGATCCGAGGTGATGATGGTCGTGTCGGCGGGTCAATGGGGACTCGGGACGCGGAAGCGGTTGAGGAACCGCAGAGCTAGACCAATGGTCGGAACTGGAAGCGGACTTAAAGGAAGGAAGAGGAGAAGCGGGTAGAGAGGTAGTTGAATGCAGACCAGCGTCTTTGTCACTAAGGTAACGAAGCTTCTTCTGTCGGGTGAGCCTACGTTGGTGAATCGTAGGTGAAGGAGAAGAAAGCTTCTTAGAGTTGGTGGCACTCATTGCTGTTGCTAATGGAGAAGAAGAAGAAGAAGGTCGTCATGTATTGTGATATGTGAGAGTGGTGCTTTTGCGTTTAGCGTTTTGGTAAGTTGGTGTGCCACGGCAAATAGAGAAGTGGCCGGGGTAGGAAACACCTACGCTGCTTCTTTGCTTGCGAGAAGTATTATTTTGCCAATTCAAATTGCCTCTTGGGTTGAACGGCGAATATTTTCGCTTTCATGGTCAACACTTCTGACTTTGGATTAAATTAATGTTATTATTATGTTTGTTAGAATAAGAAAGGCGATTGGAGAGTGAGTCTTGCCTCTTGACTCGGGCTTCCAGGTCTAAACTCAAACCTAACTACAAACTTATCTAAATACCTCTTCATCTCATTGGGACCCTATGAAGTCAGAAACACGACCCCCTTTGTTCACATTTTGATTTTTTTCTAATGTCATATGCAAATTTCAAGGCTTTAAATGTTTATTTTCTTACAACTTATCTTGACATTCTTTTTCATTTCTGTTTAGTCCTTTTAATGTCGTAAGTTTTAATCCTTTAACCTGAATTTAAATTATTTTATTTTTTTATAAGTGCATTTGGCAACACTTTTCAACTTGTTGAAAGTTTATTTGGGATAAATATACTTTTTTTCTCCAAACTGAATTTAGTCTTAATTTAATTCCTTAAATTTATAAAGTTTATTTGAATTCTTAAAGTGTCTCTGTTAAACCAAAATGGTCCTTTGTCAATGTTGATTGGCTAACGTGATAAATGCTTATATGACTAACATAATTTTGTATCTTTTATTACATATTCAAGTCATTGTTTTAATCAAACTTAGTTGAACAAAAACACTTTAAGATAATTAAGATAGGGTGTTTAAAATCAAAACAAACCATTTATATATTATCAAATTGATTAAATCAAAAAGCTTGGAAACAAAAAAACTCATAAATTGCATATTTTATACGGTTTAATTTGATTTTTGAATCTTGTTATAAAAATCAAATCAAAGTATATATTATGATTACATTAATTTTATTTCATGGATATTTAGCATTACGTAGCTAAGTGAATTTTTAAAGTATAAAAATACTAAAATTAATCGTCGATTTTTAAAAGTATAAAAATACAAAAATAATCAAAATTATAAGAATTAAAGGATGTAATTAATTTAAGATTATAAAATACGTGACGTGACACGCGGAAGAAAATACAAGAAATACGACATGAGCATAAGAAATAAATAAATACAAAAAAAGTACAGAGACACAGAAATAGTCAGAGAAGCCAACAAAACTCCACATTCTACAATGCGCGCGTCCCTGACAGACTGAAGTGTTTTTTTTTTTGGTATTACACTAGTATTAATATGTAAAAAAAATTAAGAGATTTAGAGCCTTTTGAAATTAAATTAATTTAAAAACAATTGAAGTTTAATTAAATATTTTTATACTACTCTTTAATTATAGCTGGTGTGCATTGAGATTGTTAAATTTTATAATAATTTCTTTAAAAAATATTTTAGTGATAATTTTTTGCCGATTGACAGTTAAATATCTTTGCACTGATAATGCATTTAAAATGAAATTCATGTTTTTCATTTCTTACAATGAAAGAGAATTATTGCTTAAGAAAAATGAAAGAGAATTATTGCTTAAAAAAATGAAAGAGAATTGAAGTGTTTCATGCTTAAAAAACACAAAAATCAGCTAGTTTTAAATTGCGCTTTTATATTGTATTAAAAAATTATAATTGAATCGCAAAGGAATGTGACCGTTGGATAATGACTTGGTACCATGTGAATGTGATATATATATATATATATATATATATATATATATATAAAGTTAATGTAAAAGATTAACGTGATGATATAAAATCTTATTGTATTCATAAGTAAAAAATAATTTATTTAATTGGATAATTTGTGTTTAATTTTTTTTGTATAATTTTTTTAAAAATCAACAATAATTCTGTATGATAAGTAAAATTATTCTTTTATTGATTGTGTTAAATGACACTCAAAATCTCTTAAAAAAAATGGATTAAAAGTTTTTAGAGGATACCATCCATCTTGAAATTCACTTAGCAGAAAAGAAAATTGCTTGGCAAAACCAAGACAGGAGAACATTAATTAGTTCGCTTGATGAATGATGAATTGATGATGGGCTAATTTCACCAGATGATGGCAGTTAAAGACTAAATTTGCCATGATAAACTTACATCTTCACTTGGGATTTTTTTGTTTTGTTTTTATACAAACATTTCGTGATCGTTGAGTAATAGGGACTCTTTAAAAAAATAAGGAGAAGTGAGAAATATATATCCGATATTTATAAAAGCTAGATAAAAGTTTGAAATGACTATTAATATTTAACCTAAATTACTCCTAAACTGTACTGTTCAAATATTTTTTTTAGGGATACTATTCAATCATTTATTCATCAATTTAATCCAATAAATATACATGTGTTATAGATTTAGTAATTATTAAACAATTTTAACATTAACTGAATTATCTTTTACTTAATGTTTTCTATTTTTAATAAATATTTTAATAAAATTAAATTAACAAGTAAATCACATATATTTTGGTTTCTTAAAAATTTGAAAAGATGAAAGTTTTAAAATGCCAATTATTTAATATTTTTTAATTTTTAAAAGACATAGTTTAAAATAAATTAAAAGTTACAAACATTAGATACGTTAAAAATGACAACCAACATGAAGTAATATTTTTTTCCTCTTTTGTGACTATGTTTCTTTCGTATAAAATGAAAAATGAAAATAAGCAAACAAAAAATTGCAAGTCAAATAGGGAAAGTTTCTGTAAGAGCGTGATTCACAGTCAAATAAATTTTAAGTCGTCTGACCGAAGCTCGCAGTAATCTTGTATGTTACGCACAGAAATTGTTAATTAAACAAAAATAACTATGTTTTTAAAAAATTAAATAAAAGTATATTATATTGGAACATTAAAATTTTTAAAAATTAATTCAATGCCTTATTTTAAATCATTTAATTAACATTTTAAGGATATCTTTAAAAGCTCTAATCATCCATGAAAACTATAATTTATATGCTTTTCAATTATTGTATTTTTTATTTTAATTTAAAATAAAGTCAAAATTTAACTTTTAATAGTTTTAGTTTTCAATAATTTTAATCAAAATGAAATAAAAATTACATATAAAATGATTTCTATTTTTTTTAGATTCCCATGACATTATTGTAAAATATTCTTAGTTTTTTCGATTATTAATCTTTAATTTAACTGACTATGTATGGTGAGGAAACTTTCTTCTTACGTTTAACGGTTTGAGAAAAATATTTTTGGGGAAACTTTCTTCTTGGCAAATGGCAATGCATTTTAAGAGTATTCTCACTCAAGTATAGATTCCCCTTCCTCATGTTAATTGTTGATTATTTTTAAAATAGATAGTACATAGAGGGCCGGGGAGGGGGAAATGATGACTTATTTATTTTTAAAATATTTTATCATTTCTCCTCTTTGCATAAATTATAATATAATTTTGAATTAATTTTTTTATAAGTTACTATTCAATAAAAAGTAGTTAAAAGAAATTCTTCAACCAGAGTGTTTTAAGTATATTTTTCTTAATATCTTATCTCTTTCAATTAATTATTTTATATTTATTTTAAATTAAAAATAATATTATATCATAAGATAATTTTTATTATAAATATAAAATATAATTTATTTATTATAAATTTAATTATAATACTATTTATATATTTTAAAATATTTAATTATTATAATTTTAGTTACATAAAATAAATATGTATCATGTACATTGTACAGGCCAGGCTAAAATGCCTGCAATATCATAAAAAAATATTGACAAAAATATTTAAGTCACTAAAAATTGTTAACGCCTTTAAAATGTCTTTTAATAATTAGCCAATAATGTACGAGTACTTGGTTTCTTCACAATTTGGTAGCTTTTTTTTATGTCGTAATAGTTTTCTTACATTATCTTTTTCCTTTATTTTTTGATGCACATAATTTTTTAAATATAAGTATATTTTTAGTTATATTAAACTACTTTTTTGTATATTTCATTTATAAACAATTATATTCTACAATTTTTATAGGCATAAATATTCATAAAAATAAATATTTTTTGTATCAATAATATATAATATAATAAGCATAATATTATAGAAAATATATATTACTATTTGCATTAAATGGATGATAATTTGAGGATTTATTGGTTTCATATTTTATAAATTATATTATATTTTGAGGATTTATATTCAAGTTATATTTTTTTCTTTACCTTAGACTATACATTATTTTATAAAATATATTTTAAAAAATACATTTTATTAACTTGACTTCTTATTTTCATAAAATAATTTTTTGGTTCTTAAAATCTCTATTTGATCAAAATAATTGATAATATTATACTAGTTGATGGGAGATTTAAAAATATAATTTATTCTAAAATAAATGCAGGTGAGTATTTTAACAAAAGTTCTTTGATGACACAGCAATTTATGAACTATCAATTTTGTTATTACATCGTTGATTAACGTTGTTAAAATATAAAATAAAAACATTCACACCATTAGACACCATTTGCATAGTTAGCCGAGAATCATATTCGCAAATGATGTTTTCAGTCTTCGACATCCCGTACTTGCATGCAAGTTTAATTTTAACATGTATTTTACTGTATAAGTATGTAACTATATTGGCTTAAATATAAATATGTTTTAGTTCTTATAAAATATGATAGTTTTGATTTCTGTAAAAAAAAAACGATGTCTTTTTTATTCCTTTTAAAATTTAAAATCATTATTTTCCCCCTATAAAATGAGTAAATTTTAATTTTGATCCTTGTAATATATATATATATATATATATATATATATACATATATATATATATATATATTGTGATTCATATAAAATTTAAAATAATTATTTTTGGTCCCTTAACATTCCTTTTACCAAAGATAAATAATATTTATCTTACATATTTAGAACAACTTTTTATAAGAGATATCACATGTGTAACATGATATCACAAACACTTATATGTGTAACGTAAATTTGTCGGTTGATCTTTCATTAAACATAAATAATTAATGAATGTCGCATAATAGTAGTACCAAAAATAATAATTTTATATTTTATAGAGATAAAAAAAGTAAAGATTTTTTTCTCAAGGGAATATTGGATGTATATAGTGTATTTGGTTTACATTTGTGATTAAAAATAATAAATTATTTTTCTATAATGAAAATAAAATAATAAATAATTATTTCTACTTTTTTACACCATGATTTTATGGGATAGAGTTGATTACTTGATTTTTGGCTGTAATTAATCCAAACACACTAATAAAGAATTACTCTCTGTTCTGGAAAAGAACCCGCCATGAAAGTCCCATGTCATTATCTGTACATTTGGCATCAAGTGTACTCAAGAAATATTCCAACAATCATTGCCACACTTGGTGGAGATGGTGTTCCAAAATGTCATCAATCTGTTGTAACACAAATGACAAAAATTAATCAGATAAAAACATATAGGAAATTAAGCAAAGAAATAGGTAAGCGAAAATTTTCCATTAGAAAAAAATCTGAGATTAAAAACATGTAATAATTTCTCCTGTTGGAATAACACCAAGCAGTCAAGCTCATTGAGATTAAAACTGTATCTTCTGTGCGTAGTTTATTTAAACTTTAAAAAAATCAAGTTTAAAATAAGTATTTTTTATATAAATACTTTTTAAAAAATGGATAGAATTTTGTTTCTTAAATTTAATAGAAAATTATTATTGTTTAAAATAAAATTAATTTAGATAAATACATAAAAATAAAAAATTACCTATTTTATTAAATAAGTACTTATTTCAATAAATAAATTTAAATAAAATGATCATATATATAACATACAAATTAAGATCTTACTAATAAGTGTTTTTAGAATATTTATTAAGAAATTAAAAAATATTTTATATAAAAATCATATAAGAACATAAAAAATATTATCAACAATTTAATTTTTCAGTTCCAATAAAAAGCTATCAACTTTAACTTTCTTAAAGATTGTTATGTAAATTATAAAGTATGATAAACGGGACTTATTTATTATTCATAATACTTCCCTTGTGTTACTCGTGAAATGAGTATGTATTGGTTAAATTGAATACTTCAACGCATAGGATTTGGGGTCTCACATTCTAGGTGTTAGACTTGTTCTAGTAGTACAACAACAATATCGGCTCGAACATTCTCTCCATAACATTTATCACTTTTCTTTCTCAACTCTTTTTACCTCTTTATTGTAGAAATTAATAACACAAGAAGAAGTAAGAATATTGTTACTCTATTTTTGACTTTTTTTAATCTTTTTATTTTCCTAGCTATTGTTATACTGCGCTAACGAATTAACCGTCATGCCACTTCCGGTCCTCACAGTCACCGCTTCAAATTAGTGTTTTCCAGATATTTTTGTTATTAAGTAAATTTTTTTATGTGAACTTTATTAAAATAAAAATGGGGTTAATATTTTTAAAAAAATTTACACAAATTTATTTTATTTTATGACAAAAAGTAACTAGGTGAAAATTCACTTATGAATAATATTTATAAATCTTTCCGGCTACTAAAGTAGTTTCCACGTGTTACAAAACTATGCTCTAACTTTTTTTTTTTTTTTTATATTTGCATTTTGAAAAAAGAGGTTCTGTTTTGCTTCTCCGGGCCGTGCTCTGCACGACATACCAATCTAGTTTTAAAAATAAGGCTTATATAATAATTTTATAAACATATACTAAAAGTTTTTATTAAGTCAAGTTCATTAAATTGTATGATTAAAAAAATTAGTTAATATTTTGGTCCAAAGAAAATGAATGAAAATTGTAAAACATTATCTATGATTTAATTGTTAGGTTTATAAATTGTTTATATAACAATTCATCTTTATAATTTGAATATGCGTATATAAAGCTTGAACGAGAAGATACTTATTTTTTAATATCCAAAGTCTTTTAAATAGTTCATGTGATTTCTCCAACATGAATTATCTCATACTTTATCTTTTGTCTTTTTATTTGTTTGAAATAATATTATTCAAATTTTAGTCAATCCATCACAATCTAAATTTAAAATTTAAAATTTAAAATTTTATCACCCCATATCAAATTAATAAACATGTAAATCAACATATGTATGTATATCATTCTGCAAAATAAAATTTGCAAAAATAACAAAATTATTTATCTAAAATTTATTTAAAATTAAATTCTAAATAAGGCTAGCCAGATCTCGTAACTTTAACAATATCATTCTGCAAGAGGATTGGGCACCAACCCACTGAAGAGGACTGTTTGAGTTAAATCTTCTGTTATCAAGAACAAGAAAGGGTAGTCAGCAACAAATTTTATGTCATATGAAGGCTACTCACCACCCCCAATAATCTAATGGAATGTGTCATCCGCTTGTAGAAGTGGATGTTTTAGACGCCTTTGATAGTGGTATAAAAAGGTGTGATGACTTATCAATAAGGTTCAACGGATTCGATTTTTTATTGTGCATATGAAAAAGATTTTATTTTGAAAGAGAAAAAAACCATTTTAGTTGTTTTTATTTTTTGAGAATTAGTCTCGTAACTTTTTACTATGAAGATACTTTGCTTCTAAGAAAAAGTTGGGATGGCTAGACTATTTTGCTTGTGTAAGAATGGTGTGGATGTTTTGACTAAGTGATGAGAATGGCTCTGGTTTGGAGAATTTTTGCTTCTTAGATGGTTTATTTTGTGCCACCTTGCTCGGTAGATTGAGACTAGAGAGTTGTTATGTGTAATTCGTTTTTGGAGGCTTTGGAGGGAGGAAAGGGGAAGGGGGCGGTACTCTCTTATTGGTAACAGCTTGTGTGCCAACTTTTAATAATATTTTCCTTTCAAACAAAATCTAATGGAATGTGTCAACAAAATTAGGGGTGATAATGGGTATGAGTTATCTATGAATCCGAATTGACTCAAATTGATCCGAACAGTTTTAGGTTGAGTCATTTATGTATTTGGGTTAAAATTAAATCGAACCGAACAAAATCTTTCATGTACGGGTTGGGTTACGGGTTTAGATCTATAGATCCAATCAAAACTGAATCGAATCGATCAAAACCGATAAAGTTTTTTAGAGTTCTTTGGTTTGGTTTTAAATATTGCTAATGTTGAGACTTCACGTGTTGGAACTACAAATATTTATAATATTAATGAATCATATTTTGTTCATTTATTTTAACAAATTTGGTTGCATCAAAACTTATTACAACAAGTTAGTTTGTAGGAAATAGTTGTGATTCAGACTATTGTAATAAATTTAGTTGAATAATATTTTATTTTAATTTGTATGAGGCTATTTTAGAATATTATGTTGATAGTATTAAATGAATCAATTTTACTACTTTAAGACATTTGATAATATTGTGTCAGGGTAAATAGCCATTTTCATCCTTAATATATAGAACACTGACAAGTTCATCCTCGAAAGATGAAAATTCAAATTTTAGTCTCCAAAAGTGGAAAAATGCGATAAATTCATTCATCTGTTACCGCTTATGAAAGAGCTTACTTGGCATAAGGGGACGAAAATGTCACAAAAATGATTGTTAACATGGTTGCTAAATAGATTGAACCAAAACGTTAATAAGTTTCCATTGGACCAAAATATCAGTAAATTTTTATTGGACTAATTTGTCATATCCTAAATTTCGTTTCATTTAAGGATAAAGTATAATTTAATCTTCAATTTTTTTTTTGTTCTGATCTATAAATATAATTTAATTCTTCTATTGGACCAATACACTTGATTTTGTTCTAACCTCTAATTCAACAACAACACGCTTGATTTTGTTTTAACCTATAATTAAGAAAATTTCTTTTAAAAATGGTCTTACCAGCTTAAAAGACAACAACCAATTAAGCGGATATTTGACATTGTCAAGTATAAACTTCTCTCTCAAACAGTTCTGAGTCTAACACATAAGGATTTTCAAAACTCACTAAACAAAAGGGACGAAAATCTCTATATATTTTTTTATCGAATTCTTTTTTATGCCGTAAAACTTGTCATAAATTTTCTATTTTTACCAAAATCACATCATTTACTTGTTTTCATATTACCAAATTCCATGAATTTGTAGATTTCTACACATTCATGAACGAAAATGACTATTTACCTTGTTATGTTAATTGTATTGAATATTTAGATGAATCATAATATAAAATAGTAATTTTAAGAAAAAAATTAAATTTAAATGAATAACCCGTTAACCCGAACCAAACCAAACCATTTTATGAACGGATTGGGTTGAATTGAGTTTCAAATTTTTTTTTATGAAAATCGAACCAAACTAAACTGATTAAATTTGATTAGATCTAATTCAAAATTTAGTCAAAGATCAATCCAAACCAATCCGCAAATACTCTTAAACAAAATCACTATATGCATCATTCATATTTGATAGAACGATATCAATCACAGCATGGATGCCCTCTCGATTATATATTACATAAAGCAATGTTTTGTTTGGATCAAGTTGAATGTCTATCATTTCACAACTTCCAAAGATATTTTATCAAGACATGATTGCCCTGATGTATTAGTAGATAATTAGTAATTTCATTTTTATATATAGTTTATATTTACACTAAAATACGCGTTGTAGCATCTTTATTTAATTATTCATTTACCTTTGGTCAATTTTAAGTATGACCAGCTTCCAGGATACACTTAAATACATGCTGATATTCTTCTATATCAACAATTTCCGTATTTCACTAATGGCATTACAACATGCATTTTGTATAAACACAAACCCTACACGACATTGAAATAATTAATTACCAAGTATCACACCAAGGCAAACATCTCTTAATAAGTTGTGAAATCTGACCTTTGAAGCAAAAACATTCTTTAAGAGAAAATTCACAAAATGCATTAACAAAAATTTAGAAATTTTCTTGATCTTAATCACACCACTAACTTTATTACCATTTTGCCAGCCCACTAAAACATGAATATTTGGATAATCACGTAATTACATAGGCCATCATGTAACACTCGTAGGTAATAACTAATAATTGTTGGCAGCAACAAAAATAAAGGGGGATCCATATGAACTTTTTTTCTCCTAAGTCAACCGTCAAACATTAGCGAATTTTGAATCATCCGACCATAAGTAAATCAAGATAACAGAATAAGGGCATAAGTTTTGCTACCAATGTTGTCCAGTGTATGGCCACTAATATCATCCAGCACGAGGATCGAGCACCTGCCCAATAAAGAGTACTGTTCCAGTTAAATCTTCTCTGATAAGGAACAAGAAAGGGTGGTCAGCTACGAAGTCTATTTTAGTTGGACGCATCGCACTCCTGAATAGTATAGTTGCAGCGGTGGCCGCTGCAGCTTCAGTTCCTTCTTCATTTACTTCAATAAAAGACTTGTGAAATATGTCGGAAACACATAGGTTTTGACCCACAGGAGAGTCCACCATTTCTGTCAACCCTCCAACAGAGAAAGGCAAAACCACTCCCAGCTCCTTCAGCACATTAGAGACTTCAAACCCAAAAGAAATTTTGAATCTTGGGATCCTGAAGTCCCCTACTTCCACTTTTTGGTTAGGAAGCTTGCGTTCCAACAACCCAGGTTCAGAAGCCAACTTCTCAGCCAAAGCTAACAGCCCATCTTTTGTTTCTGGAAGGAAAAAGTACATGGTGAATTGGCGCTTATCTTCACCTTGCTTGTAGGGAAGACCAAGGACTTTGAAACCATCAAAAGCCATAATAAACTGCTTCTTCTTGCTCGTCATGAAGGGAACCTTGACTGAACTGCCATTAAGAAGGTGAAAATCGTAGTCTTTTGTTATTGAAGCATCAAATTTCTCATTCCACGCTCCTTTGAAGTACAGCGCATTTGCAAAGATAAGTCTGGTTGAACTGTCAACTGATCCAGGAGGAAGAAGGTCTTTAACAAGGCCATTTGTCTCCTTTTCCGCCCATGAATTAACTTCATTGGTCACTTCAACCGCCTTAAACAGTAAAATCATTAATAAAATTTAAATCAATTGTATATATAGATTTTTTTTTGTTTGTTAAGCATTTCAATAGAAAAATTTAAGCCTTTACTAATCTTTTTTTTCTTCATATATTTATGCTACCAAATCAATTAGATACAGTAAAGATCAAATATGATTACACCATACAACAATGAGGAGAGTTACAAATCAGACCATGTCCGGCAACAATTCCTATAGAAGTTGACACTTATGCTGCTCTAAAATCAATTTAGTGGCATGGTAAAGGATCTGGAGATTTGTTTTCCATCTAGTACTAGATTATAAGAGCTAGAGTCCAGAGGTTCATTGGGCAAGCTATTGCAGCACTTGTTTGGCATCTTGTTTACACACTTTTTTGCTAGATCACACACTCAGACTCAAGAAGAAAAGATTAGAAGGTCTAGTCAAGTGCTTGGATCAATTTTAAATTAATAATGACTACAAAGATGACACTTGGATGTTTTCCATATTTTGCGGTCAGTAGCAAGGTTGTATGATCAGAATAAGAAGCATGACATACCTCTAAATAGCCACAGAATTCAAAAGACTGGAAGCGTATTCACATTTCACACCATCACACACAACGTTATCTTGTGTTGAAATTTATAATTTTATTTTATTTAGTTGGAAGGCAGCGAGGATCAAAATCTAATATCTTGTTTGGATAAACTTCTCAGAAGAAAATAAGAAGAAAAAATGAAATAAGTTTATCTCAAAAACTAAAATTAGCTTAAGCATCAGCTAATTTCGGCTTTTGGAGAAGTTAAAATCATTTACCTTCTCCCAAAGTTGATTTTAACTTGCGCATAAGCTAATTTTAGCTCCCATATCATGAAAAAAGCTTATTTAATTTTTTTATCCCCATATTTATTCTCTTATAGGTGTTTGTAGAGAAGTTTATCCAGTTAAAATTACTTGATAACGGAAGCTCTACTAGTTTCATGTCATCAACCAACTAGAATGAAAATTATTGGAAAAAGGCATACTAACGATCTAATATTTGTAGAATTGATCCTTTAAAGAAAGAGCTTGCTCTCTAGTCGCTAAACTGGAACAAAGAGTTTTCAAGTGCTTCCAAAAACATCTTAATTTTTCTAATTATTGAACAAGTACAAAAAAGGGTTTGCCTTTAATATAAGAGCAGGGCAAGGATTGTATTGTAGTGGAAAAATAGGGAAATTAAAGTTACCTTGGTCTGGAAATCAACTGAAGCCAAAGTGGCCTTGTAATCAGCAGTGACAAGTTGTTTGAAGGAAGGGTGAAGAGAGAGGGATTGCTCAACCCACACGCCGTCAGCGAAGGAGAGGCGAGGCCCGCCGGCGGGAGCGGCGTCGGCGAGCACGACAGAGACGAGCTGAGAGGCGAAGGAGTTGAGATGATCGGTGGACTTGGATCGGAGGAAGGAGAGAAGCTGATCGAGTGTGGGGCCCTTGGAGCCAGAAGCGATGATGCTCAGAACAACGTGCAACGACAGCGGCGAGTACACGAGGTTCCTGTCCCGAGCGTCTTTCGACAACAGAAGCTTTGTTATGCTGAGAGCGACATCGGTTTGGTTGCTTATCGATTCACGGAGGTCCATTGTTGTTCGGATTTTCGAATAAAAACTGAGTCTCAATAGAAGACGCTCAAGTTAATTTAACTCTCACTTTGACAACCGTGTCGAGCTCCCACTTTGACATTTCACACTTGTCTCTCTCTACGTGGCTACGCGTATCACTGTATCAGCGTATGCTTAGGGATTAAGTTTGGAATTTCGTATTTCCGCATTTGGGCCTTTCAAGTTTCAAGCAGGCCCATGGTATTCACGTATAATTGTTTGTTCTTTTTAATCCCCTGTTTTATTTTTATTTTACAAAAAGGGTATATACATATATATTGACAAGACAATGAAAACTTTATTTCTCTTGTTTATCTTGACAATCTGGTTGGAAAAGGTTAGGGGTGAGGGGCTGTCTAGAGAGAAGGGAGGAGGAGGAAGAGGAAGGGTAGGGAAGGGAGGGAGTAGAATAGGATTTTTTTATTTTGAAAAAATAAAATTGAAAGGTGAAAATATTAAAAAGGGACGGGAAAAATCATGGGCTGTTGTCGATAGTAAAATCAGGCCCATGTTGGACATACATCGTAAAGTAGAAGTCTCAAATATGGCCCATTACTGCTATCTTTTTGTTTCTACAAAAGGGGTTGTGATTGCTTATTATCGCCATTCTCTGTTGGAGGCTTTTGATTGGGGGTTTATTTTGGAGAGGGAAATTTGCAGGTTTATTGGTAAAACGAAATAACGGAAAGGATGAGGAGCTCCAATTCTACGTGTTTTATAGCAATTAATCCTACCTCCTTCAATTGAAGCTTTGTCCATCAATTCTAGTTCATCCATAGTTTTAAAATTTGGTCTCATAATTGATCCAATCATCATTGGATTAGTAGTCATATTGGTGAGTCACTAGTTTTTTGACTTGTATGATTCAATCTATAATAAAAAAAATAAAATTTTTTATATGTCTTAAATGTTTTCTCCTAACGCATTGAAACCCACAAATTTTAAAAAACACAAACAAAATATAAAGAATGTAAGATAAAAATGACTATTATCTTTAACTTTTAATATCAACAATAATATATATCAATATCTATAATAAAATGAAACATAATCATATCACTAGATTATGAAATATATATCTAACCATTGGATCAACTGTTGGATCACGGTTCGACCGATTAGATCGACTAAATCTATTTTAATCTTAAAACTTTGGGTTCACCTTAAAATTAATTATTATTTTCAATACATAAATAAGCAGCAGAAAAGCTTATAGTTTACAAGTCTCTATGGGAAGTCCTCACTTAGCAAATTATTGCGATTGAAATACACGTGTTTAATAATACGCTATCTTCCAACTTCCATTTGCTTTATTAAAATCGCATAATTGCATTAAAAAAAAATTAAAATAATGAGTTGACAACAAAAATAACTCAGTACAGTATCTGCTATTGAAAGAAGGAGCAGACAAAACCAAATTCTCAATCAGACAAAAATCGTGAGACTTTTAATCCAAATATCCAATCGTATTAGGCCAAGTGAGACTTGATTGAGGAATTATCTAATGCGATAGTGAACCAGTTTTTAAAAAATACTTTTTTGGGTACATTAAGTTGTTTTAATTTGACGCAGCATATGAGAATCCCTTATCAAAATTAGTTGAATTATCAAATGAATCTCATTCTCCATCACTTATGTGAAGTGGGAAGATAGGACAGTGTCCGTGACATTATTCAACCGCCTTAACATGAAGAGTGAAGACAACTGTATGTTGATTAAGTCATAAATTGCTTGATAGGTGTTGCGTACTCGGCAAGTGCACCGGTCGCTCAAGTAATAGAGTGAAAGTAAGGGATTTGTCGTTCCCAACGAGGATTGTTTGACTAAATAGATTATAATTTCAATCGATAAGTTAGATACCAAATTAAATAAGAATAATGGTTGGTTGTTGTTGTGTGTGTACAAATTAAATTAAAAGCGAAGTGTAAACATAAACTAATATCAACAAGTAAATGGAGGGGTAATGAGAAGTATAGAAATGTAGCTAGGGCAACCCACACGTGATGCTTCTTCCAATGAACATGTATTGTTCACTACATTCATTCATCTAAGCTACTTAGCTAATGTGTTTTCATAAGTTGACTAAGCCTTGATTCCTCATGTACTTAGTTCTTTAACTCACACTCCAATCCTAATCCCTTAGTGATCTTCAACAAGTTAAGCATTAAGCAACACATAAATAAGCTACGCTACAAGCACCCATCCCTATTCCTAGGTGATGTTAGCTAGTTACTACACTTAGTTCCAAACTAAAGCCCCAATATTCCTATTGTGAACCCTAATTCCAAACTCTCACAAAGAATGGCCAAATCCAAGAAAGAGATGAAAGAATTAAAGCAAGTGCAGTAAAATAGCTTTTGATAAATGAATAATAACATTCAATACATCCCAATGAAATTTACATCATCAAGTGCTAGTGCCCTAACTACAATAAAAACTTAGCCAAACCTCATATTGAGTGGCTGGAATACAAAAAGGGGCATACCCAGCTGAAGCAAGGAAGAAGAAGATGGAGATGCAACTCCACTTGTGCCTTCAATCTTCCAAAACCCTAGCTAAGGAACCCAAGCTCTAAAACCCTAAGTTTGTGTTTTTCTCCTTCCAAAAACGTGCATTGAATGCTGGTAGTTGAAGTATTTAAAGCCCTTGCTGTGAAATCTCTGTTCTGCCCTTAAATGTGGCTTCTGTCGACCTGTGGCGCCGGCTTCCAGAGGCTGCGGCGCCTTTGGCGCGAGAACGGCGCTCCGAGTGCGGGACTCCAGTGGTTGTGGCGCCCGTGGCGCGAGATGTGGCGCCCGTGGCGCGAGATGTGGCGCCCATGGCGCCATCTTCTAGAAATTGTGGCGCCTCAGGCGCGGTGACGGCGCTCTTGGCGCCGGTTTGCAGAGGGAATGGCGCCCTTGGCGCCATTGTGGCGCCTGACTCCAGTGTTTGTGGCGCCCTTGGCGCCAAACTTGGCGCTCAAGGCGTCAGCTGCACTTCCAAGTTTTGCTTATTCTTCTGGTTTCAGCCCATTCTTGGTGTCTTTGGTCGAATTCCTGGCAAATTCATCAAGATAGCTCAAATTATACACAACGAGGGCAATAATGAATGCTCCATGCTCAATTTTTGGTCTAAAAAGCTTGGAAAATCCTTATATGCTAGGTGCATATCAAACAATTCCCAGATTTAGATATTGCTTTCCTCAGCAATAAACAAAGTTCAAGTAGGAAGCATGGATCCATTCTCAAGAATCAACATTGAACAGAACCATTTCTTAGCTTAGAATGCTACAAATGACTGAATCAAATCAAAACTTCACACAAAGTTTTTCACATCTATCAAACAATGAAGTCTAACTTGAATACCCTCACGAATGCAAAATTCACTCACACTCAGTGTTTATGGAATTCACTCAGTGCATCACTGCTCTAAGATTACCATAAGCTTGATCTTATTCTCAAGTTCCACAAAAAGAACACAATACATGCAAAATTGATCAAAAGGTCTTAACTGGGTTGTAACTTGGCTTGGCTTAGAGGTAGGAGTATCTGGAAAGTGACTAAAAAGCATTTGAGATTGAACTTGCTACATTTTGGCTTTTTCTTTTTCTCTTTCAATCATTCCTTTTGAACTTTCACTTTCTGTTCTTCCTTTTTCTTTCTCACTTGCTAATTCTTTCCCTTTTAATTTATCAATTGGCTTAACTGAATGCGATTCTTGTTTTTCATTCTCCTTGACTTTCATTAATTCACCTTGATACTTATTTTTCTTCACTGCAAAACCACAGAATATTAGCAGTTCAATCTCAAAAAGGTAGGATAATAATTGTGGCTTGATGTATTATCAGGTGATCAAACAAAAGAAGGCTTCAGGCTCAAAAGGGTTAGCAAGGGAATCACTTTGTAAGGAAGGCTGTTTGGCTCAAGCTTATTAGAACAAAATGCCTTTATCACATCAACCTATGCATGCATTGGAGAGAAACCGATCAAGTTCTAGCATCCTATCACAATGAGGCATCCCTCAAAAGAATTTAACTGTTTAGGCTCAAACCTTTCAGGCTATGGCACAAGCTAGACTCATGATGATATCAGATCAAACAATGTATTCTATTCGAAATGAATTCATTCATACAAGCATTCATGCGCTTCAGTTCAAGTTCAGACAACATCACTTCATGATTCACATCACCAATGCTTTCCAAAATCAATTTAACAATCAGCTGATTACGCAAATCTAATCTGGGAGAAGCATGCCTTTAGCAAAATTGTCTAATATGTACACCTATGATTAGGTTAAGATTAGACTCAAGATTAATTTGTAGTTAATTTCTGTATAGCTTCACAAAAAGAAAATTGTATCCAAAAAGTATCTGTCCAAAAAGCTTCTGCCTACTGTTCAAGTTTCAATAAAAAATACACAAAAAGATGCATGATTCAAAAAAAAAAAACGACGCTTGTTTCCTCGATTAACGTGCCCCAATTCCCAGATTTAATCCCTTTGTTGTCCCCAACAAGGTAAACGTATAAAGCACATAGACAACACGTTATAAGAGGAAACAACGCATGCAAAAATGAAAATCAAGCAGTAAGGGAGCTAACCAAAGAGCTCGCGCATAAAACAATGTCAAATCATGGCAGAAATGTCATATATACGGCACGCACCTACTGTGCCAACACTGTGTAAATGTAATGTACTGAATGTAAATGTATGGAATTGTAAATGACAGTAAAGTAAAGATGAAAATAAACTAAGGCATGGAAGAAGGATGCTCAGGGAAGCTAATCCTCATCCATGGTGTCAGTGGCATCTGCTGCAGCGGTGGGAGAAGGCTGTGGCTCTGGTGGCGGAAGTGCAAAAGCCAGGGGTGGTGGCTGGGATGGGGAGCTGCTGGGATCTAGACCAAAGTGACTGCACAGCACAGTGAGCATCTGAGTCTGGGCATCCATCTGTGTCTGCATCCGCTGCATATGCGCCTGCATTTGGGTGATCTGCTGCTGCATCCTCACATATGATGTGGAATCCTCAAAGATCGGCTCCCTGTGAGGGGCCTGAGAGGATGCAGTAGATGGCTCTGGTATATGTGGGGGAGCTGAGGCGGATGGCTGTGATGGTGATGTGGCTGTGACGGGTGGAGGCTGATGAACAGGTGGATCTCCAGGTACTGGCTGCTCAAGGTGGAATGGGCGCGGGCTCCTAGCATCAAACTCCTTTGGTGTTAATTCAGCTCCAGGTACAATGCAAAGGCATATAACAGAGCCAATTATTGACAGAATCATGTTATGTTCAATTGGAAAGCAATAAGAGGCACAAAATTGACTTATCAGGTAATGCACATGCAATGATAGAAGTTACCACCAGGAAAAGATAAGTTAATTGCCATATTACTCAACATCACTGCAGTTAGGAACAATTAACAGTTGCATATTTAGCCCAATACCCCATCTCATGCTTGTCATTGAAAAGATCTAATGAATACAAGCAAATCTATCATTGCAGACCAAATTAATTCAATACTTCCTAGCCTTGGTATCTATGCCAATCATGATCTCACCTCACGCTCTCTCAACAACAGATGACCATACAACTCTCACTATCACACAGGAATTAAGAAGGAAATTGGTGTAGGTTGTCATGAATTTCAGATTTATGCTGCATCATAAAATTAAAAGATATTTATGAATGCTGGTATGTGAAGGAGATGCCAAATCAATTTGGAACCATATTACCATGCCACCTCTCACCCAATTCCCAGATTTACATCAGGCCATCGCCTACAACAAATGGTCATAACAAGCAAGGGAGGATTTACAGACAACAACTATGTGCATACAACCTAAATTATTCACTCATTCATGCCAACAGAGGGTGCATACAAGTCAATAGCTAAATTGAAACTTTTACCTATAATGAAATAGCAGCACAACCCCACTAAAACCCTAAGTGCTCCAAGCACTCAAATGCGAGACACCAAATGGCCATTAGATCCTCCAAAAACAGAAGGTGCATACACAATGTAGGTAAGAAGGATCGTTTCATTGGAGTTTTAAACCTTACTCTACACAATGAATTCAAGTACAGCAGTGACCTATACAAGGATTGAGGGAAGACTCACCTTGTCACGACCCATGGCAAACGGAAGTCAAGCAAGCACACAACAACGCCTATGTATCGCAATCTTGGAACTGCACAAGATGCCGAGATGGGGATGGACCGTGTGGGAGAGAGTGAATTTGGGCGAAGGGAAATGGAAGGGTGGACGGAGACGAGGGAGAGAAGGAGGGGGGGAAAGAAGGGTGCAGAGAGAAGGTTTTGTAGAGAGGTCGAAGGCGAGAGAGAGGAATTGAATCGAGTGAAGGCGCGGAGGAGTGTTTTAAAAACTTTTAAAACAGTGCCCTAAGCGCGGCGCCCACGGCACCGTCGCGACGCCTAAAGCGCGGGATTCCAGAAAACACGGCGCTCGTGGCACCACCTTGGCGCCCGTGGCGCGCTAGTCCAGTGGTCACGGCGCCACCCTGGCGTCCATGGCGCCATTCATGAATGTGAAACCCAGCCAACGCCCAGAGCGCCAGATACGGCGCCTGGAGCGCGGAGAAGCAGAGACCATGGCGCTCTAGGCGCCGCAGTGGCGCCCAAATCCAGAATGGTGGCGCTCTGAGCGCCAGAACGGCGCCTTTGGCGCCACAAGTTCAACACAGCTTTATAGTTCTGGAATTGGCTCAGAAACAGCTCAAGCATGATAAAATTAATGCACTAAGATGAAAATAAGGCGATTAAAACATGCATTCATGAAAATTGGAATAAGACTAAACAAAAACAAAAGGAATTGAATATGCTCAACCTATGAAATCTAGCTAAGCGGAAATGCTAAACTAAAGATTAAAACTTACCTAAGAAGCAAATTCCTAACATAAAATTGAGTTGCCTCTAAACAAGCGCTTGTTTAACGTCACGAGCCTGACGGTTAATCCTTTAAGGATCAAGGAGAGCGCAAAGGGATGACACTTGCATCCCCATCAAATGGACCACCATGGTATGGCTTCAGCCGCCATCCATTGACCTTAAAAGGTCTGTGGTTATCTAGAGGAGAAATTTCTATGGTTCCATAAGGGAAAACCTTAACGACCACAAAAGGTCCAGACCATCGGGATTTAAGCTTACCTGGAAACAGCCGTAATCTGGAATTATACAATAATACCTACTGCCCTGGCTCAAATTCCTTGTGATGGATGTGCTTGTCATGCCATTTCTTGGTTTTCTCCTTCTAGAGCTTTGCATTCTCATATGCAGCAAGACGGAACTCATCCAATTCATTCAGCTGCAACAACCTCTTATCTGTCGCCTTGGAGAGCTCAAAGTTGAGGAATTTGGTGGCCCACATGGCTTTGTGCTCTAGCTCTACCGGAAGATGGCATGATTTGCCATACACCAACTGGTATGGTGACATACCAATTGGAGTTTTGAAGGCTGTCCGGTAGGCCCACAATGCATCGTCCAATTTCTTGGACCAATCCTTCCTAGAGCTACCAACGGTCTTTTCAAGGATTCTCTTCAATTCTCTATTAGACACTTCAACTTGACCGCTGGTTTGTGGGTGATACGGTGTGGCCACCTTATGAGTTACCCCATACTTGGAAAGCAAGCTCTCAATGAATTTGTTGCAGAAATGGGTGCCTCCGTCACTGATTATTGCTCTTGGAACTCCGAAGCGAGTGAAGATATTCTTCCTTAAGAAGTTGGCAACAACTTTGGCATCATTAGTGGGCAAGGCAATGGCTTCTACCCATTTGGAGACGTAATCCACAGCCACTAAGATATATTGATTGGAGTAAGACTTGGGAAAAGGCCCCATGAAGTCTATGCCCCAAACATCAAACAATTCTACTTCCAAGATGTTGTTGAGTGGCATTTTGTCCTTCCGTGAAATATTTCCCGTCCTTTGGCATCTGTCACAGCTCTCCACAAACGCCTTAGCATCCTTGAAGATAGTGGGCCAATAATACCCACTCTGCAACACCTTGTGGGTTGTATGATTTCCTCCAAAATGACCCTCATAACTGGACGAATGGCAATGCCAAAGGATTCTTGGCACATCAAATTCAGCCACACACCTCCTGACAATCCCATCAGTGCACTGAAAGTACAGAAATGGGTTGTCCCAATGATACCTCCGGGCGTCATGCATGAACTTCTTCCTTTGCTGCCATGTCAGGTCATCAGGGATGGCTCCAACAGCCTTGTAATTGTCCATATCAGCAAACCAAGGAATGCTGTCAACAACCATCATTTGCTCATCCGAAAAAGACTCGTTAATCACAAGTTCTGGCCCATCTTGCAAATTTGTAGCTTGAATTCTTGATAAATGATCGGCTACCTTGTTCTCAACTCCCGCTTTATCTCTTATCTCAAGATCAAACTCTTGAAACAATAGCATCCAACGCAACAACCTTGGCTTAGCATCCTGCTTTGTCAACAAGTACTTAAGAGCAGCGTGGTCAGTGAAAACAATGACTTTGGAACCAATCAAGTAAGGCCTAAACTTATCCAATGCATACACTACTGCTAACATTTCTTTTTCAGTTGTGGCATAGTTAATCTGTACCTCATTTAAAACTTTGCTAGCATAGTATATGACGTGTAGAAGTTTATCCTTACGTTGCCCAAGGACAGCCCCTATAGCATAAGCGCTTGCATCGCACATTAGCTCAAATGGTAAGTTCCAATCAGGGGCTGTGAGGACTGGTGCAGTTGTGAGCTTTTCTTTTAACACATTAAAAGCACTAAGACAAGCCTCATCAAAAACAAAATCAGATTCTTTAGTCAATAGTTGGCTAAGAGGTCTAGCAATCTTTGAAAAATCCTTAATGAATCTCCTATAGAAACCGGCGTGGCCTAAGAAGCTACGCACACTATTGACATTTGTGGGAGGTGGCAATTTTTCAATCAACATAAGCTTGGCCTCATCTACCTCAATTCCTTTAGAGGAGATTTTGTGGCCCAAAACAATGCCATCACGTACCATGAAATGACACTTCTCCCAATTTAGAACAAGGTTTGTTTCTTGACATCTTTGCAAAACTTTTGATAAATTAGATAAACAAGCATCAAAGCAAGAACCAAACACAGAAAAATCATCCATGAACACCTCAAGGAATTTCTCAACCATATCAGAGAAAATAGAAAGCATACACCTTTGAAATGTCGCAGGCGCATTGCACAAACCGAAGGGCATCCTTTTGTAGGCAAACACTCCGAATGGACAGGTGAAAGCTGTTTTCTCCTGATCTTCTGGTGCCACAGGAATCTGATTATAGCCAGAGTACCCATCAAGAAAGCAATAGAAGGCATGGCCGGCCAATCTCTCCAACATTTGATCAATGAAAGGAAGAGGGAAATGATCCTTCCGGGTTGCATCATTGAGTCTTCTATAATCAACACACATGCGCCAACCCGTGATGGTTCTTGTGGGAATGAGGTCATTGTTATCGTTCTGTACCACCGTTACGCCTCCCTTCTTTGGGACGGTCTGAACCGGGCTCACCCAAGCAGTGTCTGATATGGGATAGATCATCCCTGCATCTAGAAGCTTCACCACTTCCTTCCGGACAACCTCCTTCATCATCGGATTCAATCGTCTCTGGGGTTGTCGAACTGGCTTCACGTCATCCTCCATTAGAATCTTGTGTGTACAAAATGAAGGGTTGATGCCCTTCAAATCTGAAATGGTCCATCCAATGGCAGATTTATGTGCCTTTAGCACATTGATGAGTTTGGCTTCTTCCTCCTCAGATAAGCTCTTGCTAATGATCACGGGGTATGTGTCATCTTCTCCCAAAAAAACATATTTGAGGGCTGCTGGAAGTTCTTTCAACTCTAGCTTTGATGCCCCATTATCAATGTCGGAGTCCTTCTTCTCCAAGATTTCCATGGCTGGTTCTTCTAACTCTTCCATGACAGTCTTATCTTGAATTTGCATCAGCTCTTCAAGTTCTTGTTCCGGAGACGTATCTGATTGAACCAACATATCTAGCACATCAATCCTAAAGCAATCATTCTTATCAATTGGAGCCTTCATAGCATCAAGTACATTGAAGGTGATGGATTCATCAAACATTCTCAGCTCCAATTTCCTTCCGCAACATCAATAATAGCTCTGGCCGTAGCCAAGAATGGCCTACCTAGAAGAACAGGTATCTCCCCTTCTTCCATGTCCAAAACTATAAAGTCGGCGGGAAAGATGAACTTATCCACCTTGACCAATATGTCTTCAATAATCCCACTCGGTATTCTCAAGGATCTATCCGCTAATTGCAAAGAAACTCGGGTAGGCTTCAACTCAGATATGCCCAATGATTTACAAATAGAAAGGGGCATCAAGTTGATGCTTGCACCAAGTTGATGCTTGCACCAAGGTCACACAAGGCCTTACCAACATTAACATTACCTATGGCAATAGGTATGTTAAAACTGCCCGGATCCCTGAGTTTGGGTGGAACACGCTGCTGAATGAGGGCGCTACATTCCTCTGTTAAAACCACGGTCTCGCATTCTTGCAGCTTGTGCTTCTTGGAGAGCAAGTCCTTCATAAACTTAGCATAATTTGGCATATTAGCCAAGGCTTCAGCGAATGGAATATTGACTTGCAGTTTCTTGAACATCTCCAAGAACTTGGCATATGGCTTTCTCTGGTTCTGTTGCTTTGTCCTTAAAGGATAAGGAGGCTTCTCAAATCTGGAAAAATCCAGAGGCTGCTTCTGTTCAGCTGTAACTTTCTCCTTTCCTTTGTCTTTTCCCGGTGCCTTAGAGCTGTTAGAAGCTTTGGTTGCTGCAGAATTTTCATCTTCTGCAGAATTTTCTGCAGAAAAATTCTTGGATGTTGCAGAATTTTCAAGTGTTGCATCAGCTGTTGGAGTTTCCTTCTCTTCTTCCCGTGGCACCACTTGGACTTTCTCCTTAGGAACAATAACAATACCACTCCTAGTGGTGATGGCCTTAGCATGCTCCCTAGGATTAACAACAGTATCACTAGGGAATTGGCCTGGAGATCTCTCAGCTAGTTGTCTTGAAATCTGACCAATTTGTGTCTCCAAATTCCTGATGGAAGCTCCTTGGTTCTTCAACTGAGATCTAGTCTCATTCATGAAAACATCAGTATTTTGAATGTGGTCGTTAGTAGTCTTGGCCAGCTGCAACATAGCCTTTTCAAGCTCGGATGGTTCCTTGGGTGGGATGGGAGGTGGTTGTAAGTAATTATTGGATTTGTAATCCAAACCACTCCCATGTGGTCTTCTTGGGTAGCCACTACCACTCCCAGAGGCTTGGTTGTAATTTCTCTGGTAACCTTGTGGAGGTCTCTGATCATACCATACTCCATTGACTTGAATTGGATCAGCTCCCACTAAGGTTGGACAAACATTGGACTCATGGTCCCCTTGACAATATTCACAAATAGCTAGGCCTGCTTTGATTGAGGAAGCTTAAGCTTTTGAGACTTCAAGCTTGTCAAACTTGGCATTGAGGATGGCTAGCTGCTGTGATAGGAGTTTTTGCTCAGCCAACATTGCATCCGTGCTACCCAAATGAATGACTTCTCTCTTTGGCTGAGTTGCAATACTCTCATTCTCTGTTCTTGCCAAAGAGTCTATCAGCTCATGTGTTTGAGCAGCTGTCTTGGATCTAATGGTTCCTCCGGCAGCTCCGTTAATGACCAGCTTGGATTCAGGTAACAAACCATTGAAGAATATTCGCACCTTCTTCCCAACCGGCATGTCATATTGAGGACAACGCCGTATCAACTCTTGGAACCGATGCCATGCTGCACACAAAGTTTCCCCATGACGTTGAGTGAAGTTGGTGATCTCATTCACCAAGCGATTGTACTTCTCCATGGAAAAATATTGGGCGAAGAACCTAGCCATTAGCTCATCCCAAGTGGTTATGCTATTAGAAGGTTGACGATGTAACCACTTGAGTGCTTGTCCCTTCAAGGCAAAAGGAAAGAGGCGGAGCCTAATAGCGTCATCGGTCACTCCCTGGTGCCTAATGGTGTCACAAATCATCATAAAATGATCGGCAAAGTCATGCGGATCCTCGTCATCTTCACCGCCAAATTGGTTCTTCTCCACCAAACTAATGAGGGATGGTTGGATGTCGAAGTGATGTGCTTGAATAGGCGGTCTGACGATGCTGGATGGCGGTCGGACGAATAATGGAGCGAGAATGTTCTCCATTAATTCATCCTCCGGCCTTGGCTGCTCCCGATTGTTTTCAGCCATGTCTAGTTCCTCTTCAGATGTTTCTTCTTCTAGAGGTCGAGAACTAGACTCTTCTGCTTCCCTCCTTATTCTTGTTAACCTCCGATTCCTCCTCGCGGTTTTCTCGATTTCGGGATCAAACTGAAGATTGTCAGGGCTAACGGTACCTCGCATATACTCTGGAAGCAGGTTAGAGACAAAATAAGTCCAATCTTAAGGATAAAAAGTTATAATGGATCTGGCTAAAACAATTCCCCGGCAACGGCGCCAAAAACTTGTTGCGTACTCGGCAAGTGCACCGGTCGCTCAAGTAATAGAGTGAAAGTAAGGGATTTGTCGTTCCCAACGAGGATTGTTTGACCAAATAGATTATAATTTCGATCGATAAGTTGGATACCAAATTAAATAAGAATAATGGTTGGTTGTTGTTGTGTGTGTACAAATTAAATTAAAAGCGAAGTGTAAACATAAACTAATATCAACAAGTAAATGGAGGGGTAATGAGAAGTATAGAAATGTAGCTAGGGCAACCCACACGTGATGCTTCTTCCAATGAACATGTATTGTTCACTACATTCATTCATCTAAGCT
>PYAF01001757.1:3024031-3045816 GCA_007407185.1 Glycine tomentella
ATAAATAAGCTACGCTACAAGCACCCATCCCTATTCCTAGGTGATGTTAGCTAGTTACTACACTTAGTTCCAAACTAAAGCCCCAATATTCCTATTGTGAACCCTAATTCCAAACTCTCACAAAGAATGGCCAAATCCAAGAAAGAGATGAAAGAATTAAAGCAAGTGCAGTAAAATAGCTTTTGATAAATGAATAATAGCATTCAATACATCCCAATGAAATTTACATCAAGTGCTAGTGCCCTAACTACAATAAAAACTTAGCCAAACCTCATATTGAGTGGCTGGAATACAAAAAGGGGCATACCCAGCTGAAGCAAGGAAGAAGAAGATGGAGATGCAACTCCACTTGTGCCTTCAATCTTCCAAAACCCTAGCTAAGGAACCCAAGCTCTAAAACCCTAAGTTTGTGTTTTTCTCCTTCCAAAAACGTGCATTGAATGCTGGTAGTTGAATTATTTAAAGCCCTTGCTGTGAAATCTCTGTTCTGCCCTTAAATGTGGCTTCTGTCGACCTGTGGCGCCAGGCTGGCGCTCCAGGCGCCGGCTTCCAGAGGCTGTGGCGCCTTTGGCGCGAGAACGGCGCTCCGAGTGCGGGACTCCAGTGGTTGTGGCGCCCGTGGCGTGAGATGTGGCGCCCATGGCGCCATCTTCTAGAAATTGTGGCGCCTCAGGCGCAGTGACGACGCTCTTGGCGCCGGTTTGCAGAGGGAATGGCGCCCTTGGCGCCATTGTGGCGCCTCCAGCGCCTGACTCCAGTGTTTGTGGCGCCCTTGGCGCCAAACTTGGCGCTCAAGGCGCCAGCTGCACTTCCAAGTTTTGCTTATTCTTCTGGTTTCAGCCCATTCTTGGTGTCTTTGGTCGAATTCCTGGCAAATTCATCAAGATAGCTCAAATTATACACAACGAGGGCAATAATGAATGCTCCATGCTCAATTTTTGGTCTAAAAAGCTTGGAAAATCCTTATATGCTAGGCGCATATTAATAGGCTTATTTATTTAAATTATATTTGTTATTATCGTCGTTATAATTGTACTGTGTATGTAGAAATATATCATCAACTTGTTAATTGTTATAAACTTATGATGACATTTATTTGTGCTATATTCCATAAAAAAAAATCAACTACATCCTTTGTAATACATTTAGAAAGGCTTGGCTTACTCAACTTTATTAATATAACTAGTTACTCCCTCCGTTATTTTTCAAGTGTTAGATTTTTTTGAAATATTTTATTCCTTTTTATCTACTATTTTCAAAATTTAAGATTACATTAATTATTTTTTCTTAATTATACTCTTATTTCCCACTTAACTTTCATTAATTTACACATTTATCATGAAAGTGAAGATGAAAAACAATTAACATGTATTTATTGTAGAGTATAAATAAACAAGAGTAAAATAGAAAATTTTATAACTATTTTATAAGAAACAAAAAAAATTGTTGTATTTCTTAATTTGTGTAAAAAAATTTAAACGACACTTAAAAATGAATAAAAAGCATAAGCTAGATGTTGACAAAAAGATGTTAATAAGCAAAGGTGATTCAACAGAAATTTGAAGAGTGTTTAGAAAAAATGTTCAAGGTGATAGACAATTTAAATTTTGAAATGTTGTGAAAACTTGACATCTATCTTTTAACAAAGATAAACACTAATAAGTATTCTAAGAGTAATGGTTAAGAAAATGTGATTTTACTAGTAATTTTAATACATATAAAAGTAAAATTGAGTGTTGCTTAAGGATATTTTATTAGAATACATTTAAATATTGTGTTTCTCAAATATAACTTTTTTTTTCTGTTCAAATTTGGGTCATTAGTATACTTTGTCGAAAATCCTTTTTAATTCAAAATCCCTCTTTATTTATAATATTTAGTTGATCTATAAATCACGAATAAGTTTCGACAATTAAGAAATTTAGTTACCTTAAAAAAAAGAATATTTAGTTATATTTTCAATTTTTTAGATCTATTTAAGAAATTAATATGTTACATTTTGTGACTTGTTATCTTCTTGACATCAATATAGTTGTCTTTTTAAAAGCCAAATTTTTTCCTTAAAATAATTATAAAAAATATAATATTTGTCAAATATAATTTATAATTTGAATAGAAAGATTAATGATTATTTTCATATTATTGCCACTCTGAAAATTTTATCTTGTTTTATTTTTTTATATATAAGAACACATATATTATTCAAAATATTATTTAAATAATATATTTTAAAAATAAAAGATTAATAAACTTTTTATTATTTCAAAAATACAATAAATACGCTATTTCCTGGGTTCTACAATGCCGACGATAGGCCACAGTTGCTTAAGCTTGCCTGAGCGCAACTTGTGATTAATTAATTAACTTACTTACAAGTTAAAAATGTTTGTCTTAATTAACTCTACTTGATAGTCACTCACGCAAAATACAAAAGGCTTAAATTGGTTGGATTTGGAATATGTTGAGCTGTGATGCTGATTCAATTGTTTTTTTTTTAGATAGATTGATGCTGATTCAATTGTTAACACATTTCATACTATTGGCATTGACATGCAAATAGCGTAGTTGAGATATTATTTTGTAACTATGACAATCATCACACCACGTCCTTACACTAGATATTATATATGACTTTATTGACACATGTAAATTGAAACCGATTGTTTTATCAATGTAATATATATATATATATATATATATATATATATATATATATATATATATCCAATTACAATTATTTTTGTTATTTTTATTTTCAGCTATATGTAATCGAGAATAGATAGTACCAATTAAGTTCATAACCTGTAATGACATTCAATCATTGCACGCGGCTTTTGCAACCAATATTTGTTGTAAAGTTTAATGCATGTTTATCATGGGAGATAGGTGTTCAAGACATTACTAAAGCCCAAGTGCTACTCCTACATAATAATATTAGTCATTTGTTATATATATAGGTTGTATTCATTCTTTTAAGGATATAACCAAATCAACTATTAATCTAAGCAACTCCATCAATTTCTGAACCCAAATTGAGCAGAGCTAATCCTGTTAATTAACAAGTGTTTTTGTTTTTTGAATCATTAATAAGTTTCTAGGTATAAATTAACATTGGAAATATAAGGAATCTATCAATTTTAGGACCTATATATACTCGTACAACCGTATGTATTCAGCTCTATATGGGGGTCGTTTTCTTTTCTGACTTACATATAATATACAAAGGATGGTTACATGAGCAGCATCAAACAACAGAAGAGACAAGAGCAAAATCCAAACAGGAACCATGCAATAAAAATGTGCACTCTAGGCATAATGGACAAACAAGCAAATTAAACAAAGAACCAAATTGACCCATCGCGTAGTTAGTTGCCTTCAGACGAAGTACTGATTGCAGAAAAGATATTTCATAAGTTTATGCGTCTGCATGAAGAGAACGATTGGCTATAAGAAACATATATGGTTTTGTCCCTAGCTCAAACTAAGGGACAACCTTTCAAATATAGCAACCACGGCAAAAACAAATTATTAGCCTTTATATCGTCTAAATTTAAGTGCCCATATACTCAAAATTCAATAATAAACTTTTTGTATTATAAAAAAACAATATAGAAAACCTCAAAATTATTTTTAGCCTTTTGTATGATCTAGCTATAGCACTATATTTAGTTTGGAGTGCATTGCCAGATATGAGAATGGAACTCTGAAAGTTTCACAAGAAGGTCAAATACAGGGATATACGCTCGCTTTGGTACATTATACATGCATGAACGAAGTAGTTCAAAGATGCCAATCAATCCCATTAACTAACGTGGTATTCAACCCTACCAAGACTTAATTAATTCGTTCAAATGATAAAAAAAATGATTATGTCAACTAATAAGTTCAAAACACCCACATTATGGGGGTTGGGCCGGGGAGGAGAATAGGAACTTGGCCTACAAAACGTGACAAAAATTATTTCTCTAATGCCAAGTTGACATTTGATTTTCTTATGGCTTACTTCAATTGCAATTTGCAACTTGGTTTCCTATATAAATTTATGGCGAATGAACTACTAATCCTGAAGAAGCTAGCGGCACGTTCTGTCCTAAAGAAGACACCAACAATGGTAATTAATCCTTTCCTTTTTCTTGCAAGACACTTTTTATGTTCTTCTAATTGAACTGATCACAAAGAGTGAATCAGTTTATCAAACATGTTTAGGCTTAATTTCGTGCATTTAGTGTCATATTCATATGTATTCCTCTCTCCTTTTGATTGAACTTGCTTTGGTTAATTGGATTTGGTTTGATCACTCACTAGGAAATCTGCAGAAATATGGGTACCCAACCAAGGGTACAAAGAAGGCTAGGAGGAAACAGAGCTGCACTTTTTGTATATGGTAATAACTTGTACCCTTAATTATATTTTTGCAAATGTTTTTGGTGTGTTTCTCTAATAAATTGAAATTCCAATTTGTGCATGCAGCTATGGAAGGGCTAGAGAACATGGCTTTTGTTGCCAATGCTGTGAGCCTAGTAACTTACTTTTTTGGGTACATGAACTTCAGCTTAACAAAATCTGCCACGACCCTGACCAACTTTCTGGGAACTGCATTTTTACTAGCACTGGTTGGTGGATTAATCAGTGACACGTATCTTTCTAGGTTCAAGACTTGTGTTCTGTTCGCATGCATGGAATTGCTGGTAAGTTGAACCAACTTCTCTTGCAAGTACATTTCCCGGCAAAAGATGAAAAGAGAATTGTTTTCAGCATCATGAATTGAAGTGGTTTTAAATTCTGATTAGAACGATCATTATGGAACAATCATATAAGTTATTTCATATTGAAAACTTTAGTCAACCATTATAGCTATGGTGCTCAATTATTAAGCACAGCTTGTTCCTTGACTGGCATGTTTCTTTCGGTAAAGATCAACCAGCAACAATATGGCGGTGGGCGCGTCTCAAAGTCTTTCAAGAAAGAGTAGTTTAATTTTAAGTCGAGGATGCCAACACCAAAAGACATTAATCATTACAACAACTATAGTATTTAAATTGACGTCCACATCGTACCTTGTCTTTAGATAAAGAGAAATTGTATTTTTACAATTGTTTTATATAACTTTTTGAATAATAGAGAGAATAAAGGAATATATATATATATATATATATATATATATATATAAAACATTATAAGGGTATGTTTGATTTAGGAAAATACATAAAAAGCGAAATGATATTTTAAGTTGTTTAGTAGAAAAGAAAAGAAAATGAGAGAAAGTTGAAACTTTCCTTTCCTCATTTAGTTACATAAAAACTAAAAAAATAAAAAAAATACATATAAAATGGCATAGATACTCTGAATAAAGAACAAATGTACGAGAAAATAAGGAAAGTTTGGTTAATATATGTATAAAGCATGCAATCCTCTTTTCCTTCCGAATATGTTTGTTCATAATCCATTCAAACAAACATACCGCGTCATGAAGAAAATATAATAATATTGTAAAAAATGTGTATGTATAAGATAGCTCTTAAAGTTCAAATTATCCATAAAATCTAACTCCCAACTTATCTTATATAAAATAATATTAAAGTTCCCCTTATTGTATATAGGATTTTTTTTAGTTTAAAATTAGTACATGACGCTGTTATTTTGTTCATACAGAATCTTATGATTACATATTTACATACAATTTATGATTCAAAAATTCACTCGAGGATTTGGGGGGAGGAATAGAATCCCAATAATAGAACTAATTCTAATTGCAGGGATATGGTATCCTCACAGTTCAAGCACGCTTCCACCAATTAAGACCCATCCCCTGCAAAGATCTAGCAACAATCCAAATGAGTCAGTGTGAGGCTGCTACAGGTGGCCATGCTGCAATACTTTATACTGGCCTCTACCTTGTTGCTTTAGGAAGCGGTGGTATTAAGGCAGCTTTACCAGCCTTAGGGGCTGATCAATTTGATGAAAAAGATCCCAAGGAGACAGCTCAACTTTCAAGCTTTTTCAACTGGTTCTTGTTCAGCCTTACCATAGGAGCAATAATTGGTGTTACTTTCATTGTTTGGATTGGTGCCAACCTAGGATGGGACTGGAGCTTTATTGTATGCACATTAACAATTCTATTCGCAATTGTGTTCATATGCATGGGCAACTCGTTGTACCGAAACAATGTCCCAAAGGGAAGCCCTCTAGTTCGAATCGTTCAGGTATGAATTATCAATTCTTCTTTTACACTCCCTACAATATTTATCTTTCAGATTTATCCTCTTTCCTTAAGTGTTCCTTAAGTAAGAAAAACTACTTAAGAAGTCATAAAAGTATTAGCAGTTATGCTAAATAGTCACTTAAATATTAAAAAAAACTTTTAAATTGATCTCTAAATTTTCCTGAATGCATTAACTTAAAAGATTAAAGTAATGGGTGTTCAATACTTCAAAAATTACTTAAAAGAGTTTTATTATTTTAGACACCACTTAGGGTAATAGTTTGTGACAAAATTGGTGGTTTATTTATTTCAACACGTGGGACTCATTCTTTTGTTGTACTATTAGGTGTTTGTGGCAGCCTTTAGAAACAGAAAACTTCAGATTCCAGATAATACAGACGAACTGCATGAGATTCATGAAAAGCAAGGAGGGGACAATTATGAAATCCTTAAAAGCACGGATCAATTCAGGTTATAAAATAAAACAAAACAGATTTGAATGCTCCTATTAACTCTAATGTCACCAAACTAGTATTATTTGACTAGAAACACTGTTTTATCAGTTCCTCATTTGGTTTTCTTGGAACAATGGCTTCCCAGATTCTTGGACCGGGCAGCAATTGCTAGAAGCAGCACAGGTGCAGCAACAACCTCAGGACCCTGGAGACTGTGCACAGTGACACAAGTGGAAGAAACAAAAATCTTAGTCCGCATGCTACCAATAATACTCAGCACCATATTTATGAACACTTGTTTGGCTCAACTTCAGACTTTCACTATACAACAAAGCACCACCATGGACACCAACCTAGGGGGGTTTAAAGTGCCAGGACCCTCTGTACCAGTCATCCCTTTGCTGTTCATGTTTGTCCTAATTCCTTTATACGACCGCGTTTTCGTCCCGCTCGCTCGAAGAATCACAGGGATTCCCACTGGAATTCGACACCTTCAGAGGATTGGAATTGGTTTGGTTCTGTCTGCTGTTTCCATGGCAGTGGCTGGTTTTGTGGAAACACGCCGCAAGTCCGTGGCCATACAACACAACATGGTGGATAGCACTGAGCCTTTGCCAATAAGTGTGTTCTGGCTGGGTTTCCAATATGCTATTTTTGGAGCTGCAGACATGTTTACCCTGATAGGGCTTTTGGAGTTTTTCTATGCAGAAAGTTCAGCGGGAATGAAGTCACTTGGCACTGCAATCTCGTGGAGTTCCGTTGCATTTGGTTACTTTACAAGCACGGTGGTCGTTGAGGTGGTTAACAAAGTGAGTGGAGGCTGGCTGGCTAGTAACAACTTGAATAGAGACAACCTCAACTACTTCTACTGGCTGTTGTCTGTGTTAAGCGTTGTAAACTTTGGATTCTACTTGGTTTGTTCTTCTTGGTATAGATACAAAACGGTGGAAAACGAGCAACGTGATTCAAAAGGTAATATTGATATGGCCAAGGTTTAGATTATTAGGCCTGCAAGATGTTCAGTGAAATTTTTATGTTTCTGTTCCCGTATCTCTGTTATAAATATTAGGCCTGCTAGCAAATCCTGCACAAATAGCTGCTGTGAAACTGTGAAAGTGAAACAACCAATTAAAATTGCAGAATAGTTCTTGGTCAAAAGCAACTTATCAAGCTCGATCCGCAGATGAACCAAATGCAATGCTTGGATATAAATATAATGCCAAGTTCATTATTGATATGCTTGTTTACCGCAACTGGGATGTAATTGAACTCTATAAATGATGTGTTAGTATAAATATTTGCATTAATCAAAATCATGAATAGAACTTAAATTTAAACTAAAAGCATGCCTTGTCAATTATATGCTCAAAAAGATGAAATAAATATAGTCAACATGAGCAATAATGATTGATTATCATGCATTCATGACGGAATCAAGTTAAGTTGAAGCTCAATAAAACTAAAAGCTGACAGAACCTTGTACAGTAGGATTGGGCTTTAGAAAAAGGATGATGTTAATCCCCTTCATTTTTTCTATAACAAGGAAAAATTAAAAAACAAATGTAAAATAAATGGTTTAATATAAGAGAGAGAGAGAGAGAGAGAGAGAGAGAGAGAGAGAGATGAATTCTAAAAGAATATTATAAATTTTAAGTGTCAGTAAAAGAATTTATAAATTTTTAAGTGAAAGAAAAAACATTCCTTAAGAAAACAATAGAACATAGATTAGCGCTGGTATCGAGTGTTCAAGGAGGGAAGAACTGAAAATGAAGGATTGAAAAAGAAATTTGGACCCACAAAAAATTTGAAACTTTCACTTCTCTTTGAATTGTACTATATCAAACATCCATGTGTTTCAACTTTCTCTTTTCACTCACTTTCACTTCTATTCCTCTCTTTCAGTTATACCATGCACAATGTTAATGCATGTATCTCAAACAATGTTTTAAAAAAATCCAAGGGACTGATACTCTTAAAATAACGATCTCAAGTGTTCTCACCTTGAAAAATAGCGAGTCTTTGTTTATTTGAAGTAAAATAGGATGGAGGAAAATAGAGATTAGAAAGGATTGTTTGGAAAACCAAATCGACTATTTATTATTTAAAAAATGATCTCAAATGTTCTCACCATAGAAAATACAGAATAGTGTATTAAACCTTTATTTGCTTGAAGTAAACTAGGAGGGAGGACAATAGAAAAAGATTAAAAAGAAACAATTTGCCGTACTTGTTTGCAGCTGAAAAAGGGGGTGAGAGGATCGCATTTTCCTAAGACACAGATGATTTGTCTTTCCCAATTGACGTGAAATATATTCCATAGTTGGACAACAATCTATGATTTACACAGTTATGCACGATGGATTTTCCACCATTTGGTCTAACTTTCCCCAACCTTCCCATCCCTTTAACATTTACACGTTTGGTTCGGAACAAGACTTGAATATCTCAAGTTATTGGCAGCTGTTGCGAGCAAGACAAGAATAACATTCTGGATGTTAAAACAATCATCAGCATGGAGCGAAAAAATCTTACATGTTCAATCAGACATTGCGAACATATCAACATAACTTCTATTTACTTAGGCCTTCCGATTGGGGCAAATCCTAGGAAAGAGCACACTTGGGCACTTATTATTAAAAAATTCAACAAGAAGTTGGCTGGGTGGAAGCATAAATACATTTCTTTTGCGGGGAGAGTTTGTTTGCTCAACTCGATATTGTCCTCTTTACCTCTCTTTTTCTTTCTTTCTTTAAGATACCAAATGTGGTGTGTAGATAACTTGTTGAGATTCAAAGGAGATTCTTTGGGGTGGGGGGGACTTGGAAAATAAGGAAATTGCTTGGGTAGGGTGGGAGGAGGTTTGTGCGTGCATTGTTGGGAAAGTGGAGGTGAAATCTTTTCCATCATGAGGGAGGTGTGCGGGCACAAGTACTAGAGTTGAAATATGGAAGGTGAAAAGGGCTTTTGAGGGAGGAAGAACATCTTTGGGAGTCTTTGTGATAGAAGGACCTTAAGAGGGTGTGTGGAGGAAAAAATTTGGAGGGTTGGTTTGAAAAGGGGTGTGAATGGAAGATAGGAGATGGGGTCAAAACAAGATTTTGGCTAGATAAGTGTTTGGACGGACAAAGCTTGGCGACCATGTTTCCTAGGTTATTTCTCCTTGCAGATCAAAAAGAGTCTCTTGTCAAAGACATGTTGAGGCATCGTCAAAACTCGTGGGGATGGGATATAATATGGAGGAGGAATGGTTTTGTTTGGGAACAAGAATTGATCTAATAGATATAGCTTGTATTGGAAAATAGATATATTCAGTTCGTGACTTGCGGGTGTGGAAATATAGTGACACAGGAACTTATACAACAAAGTCAGCATACTCTTTGTTGTCTTAGAAGCTAATGTCCAGGAATCAAAGGAGACTTTCTTACAGCTATCGAGAATGCGTATTCCTTCAAAAGCATCTTACCTTATTTGGAAGCTTTTGAGGAATAGGCTAGTAACTAAAGATAACTTGAGGTGGAGGAATGTCATATCACAAAACGATTTACTGTGTCCTCTTTGTAAGCTTGCCGAGGAGTCAGCTGTGCATCTTTTCTCATCATGCCAAGTTGTCTCACTTATTTGGAAGAGGGTGTATTCATGGAGATCCCCTGATTTTGCAACCATGCTTCCTATATCCATTGATGAATTCTTCTTGCAGAATTCAGGTATGGGGTCATCGAAAAGACAAGTTGAGGTGTGGCAGGTTTTGTGGGGGAGCTGTGATTTTTTGTGTATGGAGGAAGAGGAATGCAGTAATATTTAAGCAGGAAGTGGTGACAGGTAATGACTTAATTGATGACATCCTTTTTGTATCATGGTCGTGGTTGTCAAGCAAAATTCCTAACTTCCAAGTTCTCTTATGTTCAGTGGATAAGCAACCCACATGCATGTCTTTTGTTTTGATGGAGATTTTGATATTGATTATGTGTGTCTAGGGGAGGCTTTTATACGTGATCCTGCATGACCAGGGGAAGCGGTGTGGTGTTTGCTGGCTGGAAGTGGAATTTCTATGAGGTGTGATTGGCTGGTGTGGGTGGTAGATTAAGTTGCAGTGGTTATATTTTGATTTGCTTCATTGGCACTGATGGCCTTGGAAGTGAGCGTATGGTAGGATCCGTTCTATGAATATTCTTGGAGCAGGGGAAGCAACTTTTATGAAGTTTTGTTATTATTTCTAGATAATTATTGCAGAAAGAATTTCGGTATTTGCTGTTGGTCCTTGTCTCGTTGGGAGATATTGCTGCCATAATCACTTGGGTAGTAAAGATGTTGTTGTTGGTTAGTGGCAGCTTTAATGCGTTGGGTGGTTGGTAGGCACGTAGCTCTTATGGCATGGCTTTGGTTATGTAGCATTTATCTGTTCTCATGTAAGTTCTTTGTAACCATCGGATGGGTTTTGTTTGTAGTGACAAGTACTAACCTTGTTATTTCCTGGCACATCTTGTGCCTTTATCTATAAAATTATCTTTGCTGATTTAAAAAAAAAAACGATGGAAAGGGGGGCATTGTTTATTTGAGAAGGGGGAAACGTTTTATTATTATAATAATTACAATTATAATATTTACATATTAAAAGTATAAATATCCTTTTTTTTTTAATCAATTTATCTATTTTTCCCTTCACTCTTCCATCCAACCAAACAAGTAAAAAGATGCTATTTCCTTCTTCTCTCTTGACTCCATCAATCTAATCAATACATGACAGTTTTTTTTTTACTCTATTTGTTTCCTTGTCATTTCATTTGCTATCCAAAGTGTAAACGAAAAATATTCAATCAGGTATAGTCAGGTCAGATAATGTATCTAAACTGTTCAATAGAATCTGATTCACGAATCAAATGACCTGAGCCGTACCTGTCTAGTGTTTTGTGGATCAAGGAGGTCGATGGTCCATCTGACCCGCCGAATATCCCACAACTCATTATGGCATAAGATAAAAAAAAACACACAAACACTGGGAAAGAGGGAAATTGCATTCTTGATTTTAAAATGGGCAACCATAACCGTGCCCATACAATTTCATGTATGACTGAATGGCATTATAGATTCAAATTAGGAGGAGGCTTGATGGAGCTTACATGAAAGAATACAAAACAAATCAATCATCATGTTTCATTTTTGGGGGGTAAAATCATCATGTTTTTTTTAATTCTTTTTTTCTCCCCGCACTTCAGCAATAGAAATACATCTCAGATGGCACAAATTAACGCATAATGGCATTATTAGGTCATTGACAAATTTGTATCAATGAATAAGATATCCATCCCAAACTGTATGCAAAGTCAGCCCAAGCTGGCTCTTCTTAGAGAATCTTCAATCGACAGCTCATTCCCAGGCAGAGACGGGAGAAGCTGTCAATTTAGAATAAATGAACGTATCTGGAAACCTCCATCACCTTCAGAAAGCAGCGGGAATCATGTCAAGAAATTGCCAAGGGTTTGTTCCCAGGTGGGAGTTTACTTAGGGTATCAGTGTCAGATACTTTAGATGGAGGCCAGTAGCGAAACATGGACCTACCAACAATGTTCTCAACTGGGAGGGGCCCCCTGATAGACACAAAAACAGCAAATATGTTCAGCCAGACATAATTAATCCAATGTACATATACAAATATATGTTCTGAGAGTAAGTTTACATAAGCGAGAAGTTTTGAGAAAACAGCATCAACAAATGGGCCAAACTTTGTCATCGACCTAGGCTAAAATATCCTCCAACATAAACAGAGAAAAGTCAGCTTGAAAGGGACTGAAATATTACCAGTTATGAGAATCAAAGCTGTTGTTCCGATTGTCTCCCATTACAAACACATATCCTTCTGGCACAACCTGCAACCAAAACACAACCACAATTAGCCACATGGTCAAGTCCCAAAATGAATCAATAAAACACCACCACAGCTTCAAATTCCAAAAAAAAAATACCATTGGATCCATCTCATAAGCTAGAGGCTCTACTACAAATTGCCGTTCTTCAGCAGCACCATTTACCAGTAGTTTCCCATCACGCACCTACAACAAATGAACAACCCAAAATACGTAATAAGACTATAATTTAGAGATCAAGGCACAACACTTTTAGGGTGATGAATTAATCACTCAAAAAGATATAAAAAAGCATACCTCAACAGTGTCCCCAGCCTTAGCCACAATCCTCTTTATAAACACATCAGACGAACTAAAACCAAACTCCTACATAACAAAAACCAATCATTTAACATCACAATTCATCTCAACATTCAACCAAAATAATAGAACGGTCTTCGAAGCATACCTCTAAACATGGAGGCGCTTTAAAAATGACTATATCCGAAACATCAGGTTTTCTAAAGAAGAACGAAACCTGTCATAAATTAAAAACCTTAATCAGTTCAAAAGAAGCAAAAAAAAAAAAAAAAAACGACAAATTACACAAATACTTTAATCAAACAGAACTAAAAACAAACCTTCTCGGTTAGAACACGGTCACCTACTTCAAGAGTAGGGTACATAGAAGAAGAGGGAATTGATCTAGGTTCAGCCAAGGACGATTTAAAGAGCAAACTAACAGTAACAGCAGTGAACGCAGCCTTCGCGTCTTCGGAACACACGTTCATCAACCGCGAAAGCCAACTAGTCTTGGCAAAATTGGATTCGGTGTCCAAAACGACGCGTCGCGTGCCACCTTTGTCGACCTCCAAGGAAGTGGTGGGGTCGGGAACGGACTCGTTGCAAGGAAGCCACTTCGAACCTGGCAAGAAGGGAATGATCGAAGTGGTTTTGAAGGGCGAAATACCCAAAATACCCGCAGCCGCCGCGGATGACCCAGACACACCCGCCGTTGACTTCATGATCGAAATCAGGCCCAATATGATTGGGCTCTTGCAGCCGTCGCCGAGGAACTCCCCGGCGAGGGTGGAGTAAGCGGACTGGGCCCAGCAGTTGGGCTTGGGCACGGCGAAATTGCGGACTCCGCCGGCGGAGGAATCTAGATCCGTCTTCTGGGTGGCGCCGAAGAGGCGCGTGCGGAACCAGCATTCCTGGACGCAACGCGAATTGGCGACGCGTACGCCGGCGGAGGAGGCGAGGCTCTGGGCGACGTAGCCCGAAAAGGAAAAGGTTACACGAATAGCCATAGCTAGGAAGTTGATTAGTCGGAGGAAGAAAAGGTACAGGGTGCTTTCCGAGGCGGAGATTTGGGAGAGGGAAAACCCTAGCAAGCGATCGGAAGCATTTTCAAAGAGGGAATCAGTGAAGCGAAGACGAGAGGGTTGAATTGAAGGGTGGAGAGGGAACCTGAGGGGGGAATCGCCGGCGACGCCACCCCCAGAACGCCGGAAGAGAGAGTGCTGTACAGAGAGAGAGGGTTTGGTTTGGGAATTGGGGGAAGTGTGAGAAGGAAGAAACCTAATGAAAACAAAGAAAGTCGCAGAAAGTGGGTTTTATTAATATACGGCGGCTCCTACTCTTCGTTTCGCTTCACGTTATCGGACTTGTTTTATTCTTTATTTAAGTTATTACATAAAGTTGACCCATCTAATTTTTTCATCTTTGACTTTCCTTTTTTTTTTTATTTGGACATTTCTGTCAGATAAGATTTGGACCTTTAATTTACTTACCTTTTGTAAGAAATTAGCCTTTTCTACTATATCTAATAGTATCTAATTCCATAAATTATTATATATATTATAAATTATAAATGCAATTCACACATGAATTAATTAATAACTTAAACTAATAATTTTATGTTTAAATCTTTATTATATAATTTAAATACTTAAAGACAGAAATTTATCATCTATTATTATTATATATAATTATATTACCTAATTTGAATTGTAATTAACCAGAAAAATATTTGTACCTAATTTGAGATAAGATTATCTTATATAAAACAGAGACATTTTTTAAATAAAAAATACAGTTCATGTTATTCCGTTTTCATATCTACAAAATATTATCCGTTTTCAACTCGTTCAACCGAATTATATAATGGGATGGTACATTGGTACTTTAGAAAGCTGATCAGGTTCTCTTCACTTGAATTTTAAACTACATGAATACTAATAACTGAAAATAATTTTTATATATTAAGGGTATAAAAATCAAATGCGAGTTAAAAAAAAAATACCATTTGGTTTGAACTGCGTGTTTTTGCAGTTCCTTTTTTGCGCGCAATCCTACTTCTTACATATCAGCCTTGTTAAACTTATTTCATTGGATTTTTTTATAAGTATTAAGTTATGAGAAAATAAGATATTCACAAAGTATTCGTAAATTTTATACTCAAATATAAAATATTTTTGTTGATGTTGATAATAATTATTTTATTGTCATGTTTGGTAAATAGGAGAAAAATAATATGGATAGAAATTAACAACAACAAAAATGAGCAAAAGGTATATGATTGAAGAAAAAAGAAGAGAGACACAGAGAAATAAGTGAGAATAGAAAAAATAGGTGAAAACAAAGGGGAATAGAAAATAATACAGTAAGTTTGATCAATTTTAAAAATAATTATTCTCTAAGGCTTTGTTTGGAAGTTAGGAGGGAAAGGGAAGGAAAGAGATTTAAAGGGAAGGGAGGGGAAGGAAAGGGAGGAAAATGAGAGAAGTTTCATTCTCCTTGTTTGGGAGTTAAAAATATATTAAGAGAGGGAAATAGAGAGTTAATAAGAAATTTTTACAATTTTTTCCTTATTTAAAAAATTAATACATTTTATATTTTACACTAACTATGGTAGGATAGTAATTTTATTAACACTGCTGATATAAGATAATAATTTTAGTTACTTTTCCTTCTAAAAATCTTCTAAATAGGGGGGACAATAATTTATAGGATTTGAAGGGTTTTAGAGGAGTTTTAAAAATCCTCAAATCCTTTCTCTCAAAAATTAAAACTCGCAAACAAGGGAATGACTCTCCCTAAACCTTTCCTTTCCCTCCCTTTCTCTCCTAACTCCCTCTCCCAAACATACCCTAAATGTTCACCGTGAAACAAGCCTATATAATTGCAGAACTAAATGTTTTCCTGCTTGGTATCGAGCTAGCGTGGTCCAGAGGTTACCGTTTCATTCGAGTTGATTCTGTTTCTACTGATGTGATGTTGATGACATTTTGGAAGGTTATTGCAATAGGCTTCACCCTTATTATGAGCTGGTGAAAGATATTCATGGTATGCTTGGACATACAGGTAAAGGTCTCTTAAAATCATGTCTTCAAATAAGCCAATTATATTGCGGATGAAATGGCCAAACAAACATTCAGCCTCAATGCTGATGACCAAGTTTTTGAGTTTGTTCTTATTGTATTTTTTGAATGTTTGTTTGGTAATCAGTATGATGCAATTAAAAAAAAAAAAGAAGCCTATATAATTCAAAATACAATAAGAACAAACTCAAAAACTTGCTAATTAATCCTATGATGCAATTAAAAAAAAACAAGCCTATATAATTCTTATTTATTCTCTTTTCCCAATTTTTTACTTTATCAATATTATGTCAATAAGTCATATCAAACATGATTTTTAATTCACTAACAACGTAATTCTTTTTTATTATATTGATATTGCATATTCATTAAACTCTAGTTTTTAAAAACTGATTAATGGATTGATGATGGTTTTTATTACATAAAACATATTTATATTTAAAATAAATTAAAAGTTATCGATATTTCATCAATTAATTTTATTTTAACATACAGTAAATTTTGTAGAATATAAATATGTGTGGCGTGGGTGTGTCGTGCATGGGGCGTGTGTTCTTAATGCACTTTTAAAGAAGAGAGAGAAAAAGTTAATATTGAAAATGTTTAATTGAAAAAATTAAATCTAAGTTATTTATTTTTATTTATAATATAAAAATTGATATTAATTTTTCTCCACAGCCATTTTTATGCTTGTTTTAATAAGTAAAAATTTAGATATCGTTCCTTAAGTATTGTTTGTGTTGTTGTTCAATTAAATTAAAAAAATTTACGTCGATAATTTACATAATTTTTTAATACAAAACTTTATTATCTTCTAAGAAAAATACATATCTCTATTATACAAATTATTATTGATATAAAACTATAATTTTAAGTGAAAAATAAGACAGCACCTAAGAAACTATATTTAAGTTTTATCTTTTAAGAAAACAGTTCGTGCTTTAGTTATTTTATTAAACTTTCCAAATTTCAAACAATAAAAAGAAAAGTAACAAATTCTCTTTTAAGTTTTAACATTCTCTTAATTATCTCATATTTACTAACAATCCAACTAACAAGTGTTGCATTATGGTTAAAAATTTATTAAATATCATTGTGAAAATAAAATTGGTAATTTTTTTCTATAAAAGATCACTTTTAATTTATTTTTTATAAATATTTTTATTTTTAATTAATTGCTTAAAGGTACTTTTTAAATATTAAATAAAAAGTATTAAATACTAGATATGCTTTTAATTTAAGCTATTAAATTTTGTTTTTTTTACAACGCATTAATTATTTTAAAGATGATACCAAAAAAAATAATGTAGATATGATAATAACCATACACATTTCTTAGGGTGTGTTTAGTGTAGATGATGAAAATAGAAAAGGCAAAAATATATATTTTTCAATTAAAATAGATTATAAAAAAATGTGAATCTCACATAAATAAAATATAATTTTTTTTAAAATAAAAAAATATTATTTTTTCCCCCGCTTTCCAAACAGAGCCTAAATTAGGAACTTCTTTGGCATCATAAGTGACGTTAGCGCTTGTGTCATCAAATGGTTATGCTATACAAGATCAAAAGTTGAGCTAGTAAAAGTCAAAGGGAATCATAAATTAAATACATGTACCGAAAAAATTAAAATAATTTTAATTACGAAGCTGACACGCACGTTCCGCAACTGTATATAGACACTACAGACTACAGAGCAAAGGTGATAGTTGGTTTTTATGTTGCGTCAATTTATGTTTTTATTTATTAGTATTAAAAAGAATGTGAAAATTGAAATGAGTAGGAAAGTGAGATAATTTTTTAAGTGAGAGCAACTCGAATGTTATAATTAATTAATAGTTGTTTATCTTATTTTTAAATGGGTCATATATAAGTCTTTTTGACGAAAATAGTATTACAAAAATTATACATAAATGATATAAAACATACTTTTGTCACGTACAAGATAAAAAGGTTCATTCTAAGTTTTTATTTCTATTTTCTGTTTGTTTTTAGTGAGAGGCGCGATCCTAAATGGGAATCTTTTCTTTGTAACTCATCAAACACCTTTCAGACTAGAAGGTGCTACTCTGATTGGCCCTTTTATTGGACGACGATACTCTTCTTAATAAAAAAACATTTAAAATATAATTAATTGATAACATTGATTGATACCTTTGACTGGACTAATTTACAGCATGTATATTTAAATTTATTCAAAATGAATAAAAATTAAAATATATAAGTACTTTAATATGCCTTGAGTATATTAATTTCATTGTTAACCATTTAAGTAGTCTAATGAAATTAAATGTGATTGATTAAATATTAGTAATACAAATACTTACACGATTATCTTATTTTAGTTTCACTAGTTATTTAAAATGTTAAATTAACGTTTAAGATTCTAATTAAAAAAATAATTAAAATATAATTATTTCAGGTGAGAAATTAAATTATTATAATATTATCACATAGCATCATTTGCTTTGTTAAAATTTTCTTATAAAAATAAATAAGAGGCAGAGAGTTGGTTTCGCACACAACACAGACCAGAGAAGCATAGTGCAATAAATACTATTTTCTCTTTTATAATGAAATATTGTAACAGAGTCTTCAATTTACTCATTCAATTAAATTGAATAGATGACATTACATCAAAAAAAGAAAATAATATTTTATTGTGTTGATATAGCTTATGTTGCAACTTTAAATTTAAGAACTAATATAAATGTTAGTAAGATGTGCACCCTATTTAATATCCAGCGATGATAGGTGGAGGGGGTGAAGCATAAGAAGAGCCAAAGTTAGGGGGAAGAACAATATCTTCAACAGGAGGAGGTGAAACAGATGGTGCAGGAGGTGGTGGAGAGTGTATTGGTGGTGGTGGAGAGTGAATTGGTGGTGGTGGAGAATGAACTGGTGGGGGTGGAGAATACATGGGTGGTGGTGGAAAGTGAACTGGTGGGGGTGGAGAATGGACGGGTGGTGGTGGAGAGTGAATTGGTGGAGGTGGAGAATGGACGGGTAGTGGTGGAGAGTGAACTGGTGGGGGTGGAGAATGGACGGGTGGTGGTGGAGAGTGAACTGGTGGGGGTGGAGAATGGACGGGTGGTGGTGGAGAGTGAACTGGTGGGGGTGGAGAATGGACCGGTGGTGGTGGAGAATGAACTGGTGGGGGTGGAGAATGGACGGGTGGTGGTGGAGAATGGACAGGTGGTGGTGGTGGAGATTGAACTGGTGGGGGTGGAGAATGGACGGGGGGTGGTGGAGAGTGGACAGGTGGTGGTGGTGGGGAGTGAACTGGTGGAGGAGGAGAGTGAACTGGTGGAGGTGGTGAGTGAACAGGTGGAGGAGGAGAATGTACAGGTGGTGGTGGGGAGTGAACAGGTGGAGGAGGAGACTGAACTGGTGGTGGCGGAGAGTGTGGAGGTCTGTGTCGTTGTTTGGGTGCTTCCCTATGAGGATCTTCCTCTGGTGATGGTGGTGGTGTTGCTTTGGGTGCTTGTGGCGTTGGAGGATTGAGTGGAGATGGGCTTGCTTTAGGTGGTTGTGGCTTTGGTGTTTGAGGATTGGAGGGAGAAGGGGTTGCTTTGGGTGGTTGTGGCTTTGGTGTTGAAGGATTTGAGGGAGAAGGGGTAGGTTTGGGTTCTTGTGATTTTGGTGTTGGAGGATTTGAGGGAGAAGGGGTAGGTTTGGGTTCTTGTGGTTTTGGTGTGGGAGGATTTGAGGGAGAAGGGGTAGGTTTGGGTTCTTGTGGCTTTGGTGTTGGAGGGTTGGGGGTAGAAGGGGTTGGGGTGGGTTGAACTTTAGGAGGATTGGAAGGCTGTGACTGAGATGGTGTTGTTGGAGGATTGGAAGAATGAGATGGGTTCCCACTTCCACACTGCGCTTTGCTACAATCCACAGGCTTGCTTATCACCACATTACAAACGTTTGCCACCTTTTGTTTTGGCCTATCTGGTATGCAATTGCTCTCATCATCCAACACAACATCTTTCTTAGGAGGCACACAACCTTCTTCCTCACCGTTGAAATAGTTATAAGAGAATGTGAAGTTGACCAAATTGGACAAGCTGCAAACATTACGTGGGACAAAACCCGTGAGCTTGTTGTGTTCAATGCATAAGTGCTCCACGTTCTTAAGCCCATTAAAGGTCCTTGGCAACATGCCAACAAAATTGTTTTGGCTTATGTCAAACACAGAAACTTGTTCGAGCTTTCCGATCTCCGCCGGCAAGCAACCAGTGAGGTTGTTATTGGTCAAAACAAACTCGTTCAGTGTCTTTGTCATGTTGCCAATGCTTGAAGGCACGCAACCCGTGAGATGGTTATTGGCAAAAACCACAACTGAAGCTGGAGAAGATCCCAGGTTCTGAGGAATTGTGGACGTGAAGCGATTATTGTTCAAAAATATAGCGTCGAGGCTTTTGTTGAAAAGCTCAGAAGGTAATTCCCCTTCAAAGTCATTGAACCTGATGTCAAGGAATTTAATGTTTGGAATTGGAAGCACAGGCTCAGGGAATCGCCCAACAAAGCGGTTGTTGCTGATGTCTAACTCATAAAGAAGCTTAAGCTTGGAAAAACTTTTTGGGAGAACCCCACAAAACCTGTTTGAGTTTATATGAAAAAGCGCAAGGTCGGTTAACAATCCGATTTCGGGGGGAATGTAACCTGCGATGTCTGCATGGTTAAGGTCAATCCCAGCTACAACGTCGATCTTTGGATCATCTAGAGCCTTTTCACAAAAAACACCATTATAAGAGCACACATTTTGGCCCTCCCAATTTGCTGTGAAATTTGATGGGTCTGAGTATATTGCTTTTTTCAATGCCTCAAGTGCAATGTATGCAAGTTTTAGTCTGGGGTTGGAGAAAGTTAAATTTGTTTCATAATTATCTACGTAGTTGTTAGATAATTCATCATTTTCACGTAAGTACAACAATTGGCGACGAGCAATGAAAGAGGCTTCGGCATTGGAAAGTGCATGGGAGGCAGATGATGAAAGAAGGAATATTAAGGAGAGCAATAGAAGAAAGCAACTCGAGGCCATTTTGTGAGAATGCTACTACCTTGGAAAGCCCCAAGGTTGCTTATAAAATAGATGGGAGAAGAATAAGTTAGAAGGTGTTATATTGAGAGGTAGAGAGGGACGCGTTAAGGGCCATACGATGAGAGGCTTTGCTACCATTTCTGAACTCATCATGGGAATTTCCTTTATACAAAACTTTCATGGCACAAAAATAGATAATTGCTTCTTTTGCGTTGTAATGTTTTTAATTTTAGACATGTTTGTTTCAATACTAGGCAAGTAAAGGTTGTAATAGTTTCTTTCCTAAATTTGCGTTTCGCGTATGCAATATAGCTTAGGCGTATATCAGAGTCAACAATCATGTATGGTTAATATCTACGCGGAAAAGAAACACACTTTGTTAATTTGTTTGGTTTAATTTTCTATCTTTCATTCTTTTTCTCTTTCTTTTGAAAATATTAGATTTATTTTTTTATATACATTTCAAACTTTTATTTTTCCATTTCCTCCAAAATGAATCTTCATTTTCTCTAAGAAGTTTTCATTTACTATGATCAATCAAATGTGTCCGTAAATTAATTTTTAATGACTTTATTTTATTCTCCCAAAATACTCCATTCCTTTTTTCATTTTATTTTGAATACTACTTCTAATATAATTTCCTTTAATTATATTTGAACACCCTGCAACACACTATTGATTTTTTTTTTTATGTCTTCCCCCCCACCCTCCCCCCCCTCATATATCATATCTATACATCTTCCTCTGAGTGTTTATTTAGTACCAGGTTCATGCATCATTTTTCTTTCGTATACTTAATTTTCCTTTATATTACATTCTCTCTCTCTCTCTCTCTCTCTCTCTCTGTATATATATATATATATATATATAT